>PYHX02000158.1:46328264-46520454 GCA_004302925.2 Cochliomyia hominivorax
ATTGTCTGATCAAAATCAAATTGAAATGTTTGACAGACTTTATACATCGAAAAAAAATTGGTTAAAACATTTAAGATAATTTTAAGCTCAAAAAAGTGAAGTCGGGAAAATCGATCCCGATTCCGAAATTCGATCTTTTAAGTATCGATTTAGGTTCATTTAAGTTCTATCTATATATGAGAATCTCATCCAGGATGGTATCATAATATGGAACAGGTTTATACATAAGTGGGTGGACATTATTAGTTCTAATTTCTATAGACGGAATCGGTATATTCTTCTTACTTTCTGTAGGCGCTGTGAATAACTTTAGGATGGCAGCTGTGCTTAAAACTTATTCTAATTTAGTTAGTTGTATTAGAGTATATGAAGGCAGCAAAGTATACCCCAAAACTGGTTCTAATAGCTTTAGATTTTACTCTGCCCCATTTAGACCCTCAATTATCATCATAGAGATTGGTAGATTAATTCTCTAGGAGTTTTATTTCCTTCTGACTTTTGCCAGTCAAAATTAGTTATCCTTTTAGAGTTCTAAGAAAGTGAACACCTTTACTTGAGAATTTCGGCATAAGGCGTTTCCTCTTTTACCATCTTCTCGGATATTTCATTTTTTAAACGTGGCGTTTCTTACAATCTTGTTGATCTTTCATTTATTTTTTGGTAATTTTTTCCTTTGGCTTCCGTTTACTGGGACGAACTACAGTGGGAGTTTCAGTGCATCAGTTTACTTCCTTTTCTTCATTCGTTTTGTTGAAAAGCATTTTTAACTTTTGGTCCTGTTTTTTTATGACACAGTCCATAACACTGTCTATGTATTTATTACTGTGTAGTATTATCTCTTACCCAGTCAGGATAAAAAACCAGGGTAACATTGTAGTTGCTGGATGATAACAGGCAGGCTGATTGCCGACTCTTCATAGCCTTCAGTACTGGGCATTTAACACCCTGAACCATAAAACATTTTGTTCTTCAGACCTTCTTATATTTGTTTTTATATTTCGGTATCCAACCTCTAGAGTTTTTATCTAGCAGACTATATAACAGAGAACATATGCTGACGAGGGAACTTTGCTGACCGTCTGCTTCATCTACTTAATTCCGCTGAACCCAATATAAGACTGAATCAATACCTTATAGTCTATAGACTGTTCCCTAGCTTAGACTACTCTAATCTTATTATTTAAACCAATTTTTTAATTAACAAGTAGCGAATGGCGTTTGGTAATTGGTTAGTAAAACTTTAATCAGAAAAATTCTGACCGATTCTTACAAAATTTGGAACGGTATAAATCTTTAATGGTTATTAATGCAGCACTTTTTTGAGTTTATACAATTTAAAGTGATTTTCGAAAGTGGTTATTTATGAGAGCTACTGTCATGTGTGGAACCATCTTTTGAAATTGGCATGAATATTTTTCATATCTATGAGTCCCATTCGAGGAAGACATTTTGGCCCAAGAAGTTGTGCAGAACAAATAACATCGATATATCTTAAAAATTTGAACGATGTAGTATTCACAAAGTCACTGAGACAGATACTCAGTCAGTCAGACATAAGAACGAACACCATTAAAATGACTTAGGAATTGTTTCAGAGTTGATCATACACTTTTAAGTGGGGTTAACATTATATCTTTTGTGCGTTTCAAATATCTTATATATCCTAGACCTATGGTGGTCTAGAATATATAAATATCTTGTAGAAAAAATTATCTGTGTTTGTGATTTATAGAGAGATAAACTACTGGACCGATTTTGTCGACAATTTTACAAAACGATTCCAATATATTCGAAAGTACATAGATATATACGAATTTTCGGTAGGTTCAGGGGGAGAGGTAGCCCACATACAAAGCTAATTATTGTCTATCTAAAGAACAATTAATGCGAGAGTTTAAAAATTGGCTACAAACACTTTCTCAAGGAACTGGTTTACTGGACAAAATGTAGGACGGATTTAGTAGGATAAGTGAAGTCCCATGTAAAGCAAATATTAAATATTGAATATCTTTAGAACTATTGAGGCGAGAGTGTTAAGATTTCATTCCAATAACTTGCTCAAGAAACAGTTTTACTGGACAAATGTATAACGAATATGATCAAGGATAGAGGTACATCCCATGCAAAGAAAATTATTATAGCGAGATTTAAATTTGATTCCAATCATATTCTCAAGCAACTGTTTCTTTGGACAAAATGTGGGACGGAAAGAGTCAGGGGTGCAGTAGCCCCTGTACAATGCAAATATTAATAATTGAGCATCTAAAGAGTGATTGCAGTGAGAGGTTAATGATTGAGATAAAAGGGAGAGCTGCCTTCCACTAAAACCAAATATTAATTATTGAATATTTAAAGAACTATTTCATCTAGAGTTTTCGAACTAAGAACGGTCAAGGTCAGAAGGGAGATGTAACCTCTATTCAAAGCAAAAATTAGTAGTCGAATATCGAAAGGAAAATCTTCTTATAAGGATGTTTTTTATATGCATTGCGGCTTAAGAAAATTTTTGCGGGATCCCGAATTGAGAAGAATTTTATGTAGCAAAGTACACCGAATAAATCTTATGTATAATACTTTTTTAAGTAGGATGGACTTTATCTAATTCGGTATTCAGTATTTAAAATAGACACGTAGTTTGGAAACGATTAGAAAGATTTTAAGAAATTACATTGGGTGGCGATAGAGGCCGACGAATCGTTGACTTCAGTAGCTAAAGTGGATAATAGTCTACAGGATCGACAAGTGTCCAATATCCCTATGACAGAACACATTCGTTAGGACAATTTTTTTTAGGGACTTAAAGTTGCATTATAACTTTCTCCACACTGTAGAGTCCTAAGAGGCATTTTAGAATATTTCACAATATCTTTACAAAAAAATTCTAAATCTAAAATTCAAGTATTAAATTATTCACTCATTTAAACTTAAGTTTCCCTTAACCACCCGCTATCATTTTCAAGAAATTCGATTTATTTTCAAACAATTTCATTTCTATTCAATTTCTATTGATTAACAATTCATTATCCTGTACCTTTACACAATGAATACATTAGAGGTTGGTTGGAGCATGAGTTTTAACTCTCAGCTCTTTTTTCAGTTTCCACAAACCGAACTCCTTTTACTCCCCCTCCCACACACACACACTTACACAGACAGTTATAGCGTTTAAACAACTCAGTCATGTAGAGGAAAATACAAAAAGAGTTTTGCTCCAATTTCACGTTTAAAGTGGTGAAGAAAAAACTAATTGTAAGTGGTTTGGAACAAAAATATTATGTTTAAAAGCCCACAAGAGGAGTCGTAAAAAAGGGAGGAAAGAGAGTTAATGGACTTTTGGATAAGAAAATGAGGGGGAGGAAGTTTTGTTAAAGGAAAGTAAATAAGAAAAGAGTTGCAGTAAATGTGGTCAAGTGGTCATGATAGCAAATAACAAATGTTAATGTTGTTGTAAGAGAAAGAGAGAGATGTAGAGGGGTGAGAGTGTATGAAACGGAAACGGAAACAAAACAAGGGATCTTTTGCTTTCTTTGCAAAATATTGAATAAAATGTTACATTTAGCTTAGATTTCACTTTTTTCCGTTTTGCATAAGGAGTGAAATCGAAAAATTCTTGACATACGTTTTTGGTAATTTTTTGATTAAGTTACATGTCAGTCAAACAAATTAAGATATTATTAATTCGACTAAAATATGTGACCGGAAAAAAGTGCGTACCTACAAAAAAGTTGCTCAACAATAAATTGTCCAAAAGTCGCCATCAAACTGTTTTCAATGCTATAAACTGTATTAGGAGAACTTGTTCGTTGATAGAAAACCTGGTTCAGGTAAAAGTAGTGGTCCGCATGAAGTTTCTAAAGCCAGAAAATAGAAAGAGATTCCCATTATTGGTTAGGCTCTAAAAAATTAAAGCTAATGCAGGTTTAAATACATACAAGGCTAAAAGGTTCCTGACAGGAACGCTGCTTAAAATTTAGAGTGTAAAAACAGAGCACAGAAATTGAAAATTCAATCTTGCATTATAAAGAACGATGAAACGAATATTCAGGTAGATATTTCGCAACTTCTTGGTCAAAAATTTTATGTAGCTAATGCTTGAGGGAATAAAAAAATTAAGGATGCAGAAAAGTGAAGGATACCAAAAAGTTCTTGGTATGGTTGCGGTCAAAGAAGCCAATCATCTGTTAAAACAGGCTCTACAAATACCGAAATTTACATCATGGAATGTTTCCAAAAAGAGGCTGTTTCCATTCAAAAGATATCATAATGTGTCCACTTTGTTAGGTGCACCAGTGACTAAGGCCAGTGAAGAGATATTGGGTTCTTGTTAAAAGAGAACTGAAGATCACAAAATAATAATATTTTTAATCGAATAGAAAAAAGAAAGAAATAATTGTAAACATATATGTATGTTAAGAATTTTTCAATCTCACTTGTTGTAATTTTCTCTTTCTATTATTTAAAGGTTTTTCCTTTCTCATATTTTCTGTGGTCATTTTGATGGTGTTCTAAATATAGTTCGATTTTCACTTTTTTTCTCATGGCGATATTTTGTTGAGGACTTTTTTTCCGGTTGTGTGTTCTTTGTTGGCACCCATGAATGGAATGAATATTTTGAAAATATAAAAAAACCCAAAATTTTATGATTTTTTTTGTTTAATAAAAAGTTCATAGATTTTTTTGTCGGTTATTTATTTTTGTTTTTGCGTGTGGCATTTCGTTTTAGGTTTATGAATTGAAATAGAAATTTATATCATTCATGAATTCCATTAAAACAGGTCCGTTGTGTTGTATTTTGTATGTACGAGTGAATGAATGAATGAAGAAATGTTTGTCCTTATAGGAAAATAAAAAAGAGAGAAAGAGATTCTTTCATTCATATTTGTTTTTTTTATTTTTGATTTGAAAACCATATTTGATTTGAATTCAATGTTCAGTTCCATTTTTCTATGTCTTTCTTAATTTCCCTTTAGAAAAAAGGGGTTGTTAAACGTAAAAAAAGTTTTCTATTTTTTCTGTTTTTTTTTTATTTCTGAAAAGTCATTTGATATACATTTTCTAAAGAATTTTATGGATGTTAATACAATAAATGGATTTGTTTTCTTCTTTTCTTTTGGTAATAGAAAAGAAAGGAGTTTTTTTATTTAAATATTTAATATGTGTTTGTATGGGTGTAAATATTCATTAATCATTTAAATTTCTAACTGTCTGAGTTGATTTAAAATATGTTAAAATTTTTTTCAATGTTCCAAGGAATGATTGGCAAGTTATTTCTCTAAGTGGAAAAATGTATGGTAATTTAAGCTCCATAATTTAAATAGGTTTATATTTGGAGAAACCTTAAAGTAACAGAAATTAATTATGTTAAAAGTAAAAATGTTATTGTCTGTCAATTCCGGCTATGTGATACCTTACATCTCTTTATCATTTCCCTTCCGGGAATTCCAGGGAATAAATTAGAATAACATATCTATATACACAAATATGAATCTGTGTTCCCCATATACCCGAAAATCTCATAGGTCATAAAAAATATCGATAGGACCTGGGGGAGAGGTAACCCCCATACAAGGAAAATATTGTTTACCGAATATCAAAAGAAGCACTTCATCGAGAATTTTTAAATTTGTGTTGGATTTGGATGACGGGGAGAAGTGTCCCCAGCTGCAAAGAAAATGTTCATTATCGATTATATAAACAAATATAACACCAAAAGTTCTCAAATTCGAACCCAAACACATTCTCAAGAATTTGATTTACTGCTTATAGGACGGGTAGGATCAAGGGGAAGGGTACTCCCATACAAAGCAAATATTAATTATCGAATATCTAAAAAAAATGTAAAAGCGGAGGTATTCAAATTGGTTACAAATACTTTCCTAAGGATCATTTTTACTGACCGAATTGTAGGACGTATAGGACCATGGGGAGAAATCCTCCCATACAAAGCAAATAATGATTATCAAATATCTTAAGAACTATATCAGCGAAAGTTCTAAAATTTGGTCCAAATCACTTTCTAATGGAACTATTTTAGTGAACAGAATGTACAACCGTTAGGACCAGGGGGCGTACATCCACAGCGAAAGTGCCTAAATTTGGTTCTAAACAGTTTACTTGGACAAAATGTAGGACGGTTAGGATCAGGGGGGCGTACATCCACCCTACCAAGGAAAATAATAATTGTCGAGTATCTAAACAACTATAACAGCGAAAGTGCTAAAATTTGGTTCTAAACAGTTTAACTGGACAAAATGTAGGACGGTTCAAGGGAAGAGGTAGCTCTCATGCAATGAATATATAAAATCTAGAACGACCAGGGCCAGGGGCATTTGGCAAAATGTTTTTTGCATTGTGATTTGTGCATTTTTTTTGCGATGCAAGAAGTATTACAAGATACCAGAAAGTGAACGATTTGTCATCTCCACTTTTAGACAGTACATCTATGACATTTCCTGGATTAACTACTGGTTAGAATGACTCGCAATTTCATTAGGATATGTCCGTCATTAACAAATAAATTCGTTTGTAGAATAGACACCTGAAAGAGATCATTATGCTGCCAGACCATAAGTACAAAATTTCGACTTGAATAATACTTCAGTGCTCTGGCACTGAATCACTTTTTAGTGGAGAAAAGTTTTTCGTCTGATTTGTGATATTTTTTTTTATTTTATAAATATGTTTTTAAATATTTTTCATACATTGTGAAAAAAGTTAAACAAATTATTCAATATTTTTAATTAAACGAATTTTTCCAAAATTTTCTATGAAAACATTTCTAATTTAAAAAACTATTTAAAGTAAATAGTTCTAACAACTTAATAATGAATCTTTCTATTTAAGATACGAAATGATCAAAATAATACAAATTATTTTCTATAACACGATAACTTTTGACTTTCTCGAGTCGTTTTCACAAATTTAATTCCTTATAAAATTATATTCAATGCTGACAAATAAATTTTATTGTTGGCAAATAAGAAGGAAAGAAATTTTCTTCACAACAAACTATTTTGAAAAACAAGAAACTTTAATACGAGAACACAAAGAAGAATTACTGACACACGAAATTTTCTAACCGAGCACAGTGGGAAAGAATAGGAGAAAAAGTTGGTAATAAATATGTTAATATTTTACACAGGCAGAAGACTCTACAGGCCTAAGTGGAGGTCAGCTTCAATATTAGAAGGATTTTCTTTAGTCCATTTTTTCTTGAATGGTTCATAATAGATTGGGATATCTATATGAAATTTCTCGTGATTTGATTTGGTTAAAGGAAGTCTAGTTTATGTTGGACTTTTAGGCTAAATATAAACTGCCTAGACAAGCATTTGGTAGCGACGAAAACGTTTAAACTTGAAAATTAACAGTTAAATGACAACAATTTATGAAGAACTTAATTTTTTTTATTTTGTCGATATCTTAATGAAATATGACCCATGATATTATTTTGGCCTAAGGACGATGCCTATTGAAATTCCATTATTTCATATAGACCTCATACAATTGTACTCTCAAAATGGAGTTTTTTGCTAAACGTATAATGATTTTAACCAAATTTTTCAGAAAAAAGTTCTATGATACTCTACAACGATTTGCCAAATACAGTGATCAGCTCACTATTTCTCATAGATTCCATATAACCTCCATTAAAATATTATTTTGGAATCCATAAATCTTTCATATCCGTGAGTATTTTGAAAATATTTGGCCAAATTGAGAAAAATATTATCAAAAATCGGTGTGGGAAATAATGCGGGGGTCGGTCCATAATTTTTTCTAACTCCCATATAACCCTCGATAAAACCATCTTTTTAAAATGCAAATGAATTTATTTTAGTAACATTATAACACTTAAGAAATACAAATTAAACGAGGGCCGTTCATAAATTTTTGGGTGGTTATTTACAACCAACAAGATGGTGTAGGGTGATACATAGTCGGGATTGACCGACTATAGCATTTTTACTTATTTTTAAATTAATTTAAAGTTTAACTGTCATTTCTAAACGCATGGATGGATGATCCTATGTTGAGAATTAATGCGTTCTAGCATTGGTTCCATTATCTTTTATGAAGTTTTGACGGTTATTAGTTTAAGCTCTGTTTTTATTACACGTTCGGTTTGGTCACTACTTGAATAAACTTTACGGGTCATGTAATCCCACAAGTTCCACGTTGGGTTTGATTGCGGACTTCAAGACGGCTAGAAAAACAGTGGTATGTTGTGTTCATTAAACCATGATTAAGACGACTTTGAAAGATGTAACGCAGCATTATCTTGCTGGAATATGCAATTTTCATTCATAAAAGAAAGTTGGCACAAAATAAATTTTAGATTTACCAACTGCACAAAATACAGCCCAAACTATAGCACAACAAAGTAGAAATAACATTTTCCCATCCGAACATCGTTTGATGTCAAATCGTGCCAATAACATGACTATGAAACCTTGAATTCAGAATGTTTAATTTTATGAACAATTTCATTATTGTTTCATCATTAGTCATGAAAAAAATAAAATAAGTTTGGATCTTGAGAAGTTCCCTTTAACGTCTTTAAACTTTATGAAAGTTATTGATTAAATTAGAAAATTGTGCAGTAAAACTAAGATATTTCCATTAAGCACATACACATTATTTTTGCGTTTACAGAAATATTCCACATAAAATGGCATCAAAAACATTTGATCGCATAAGTAATGCAAACAACAAGGCTAAGAAAAAATCTTGTTTCCTTTAAAAAAAAGTACCGTTAAGTTGGCTCTCATTAAAAAACCTTCAATTTTATTTGTAGAACAACAGCGATAAAATAAAATAAGAGAAGAAATTTAAATGCGTTTATAGTAATATGCATCAGTTTATGCATTTTTATAGAGAATTACAAGGACTATTTAAATGCAAAATGTTTTTGAATTCAATTTATTAATATATTTATGGTGAATTTAAAAAAAAATCACTTAACCGAGGTAGAAAAATGATCACCGACTATCACCCTGACCAGGCACGAGTCATGTGCATATTAACTCGAATATAAAAAATCCTCAAATAATGAGGTGCGAATTTAATCAATATATTGTATACTTCATTTCCCTTTTATTCAGGTATTGGAAAATTTTGACATCAAATTTTCATTCCTAGCCCACTGTGCAAACGAACAAACAAACAAACATTCACATCTCCCTTTTCAAAAGTCACAGAAAAAATTCTTTTCGAATTATTCTGTTTACAAGATTCTCGTATTTTTGCCATTTTCTTTAACTGCATTTTAGTTAACAACAATTGTTTTGCAGCATCAGCTAACAAAAATTAAAAAAAAAATAGAAATGAACAGAAGAAGAAGAAAACTTTTGTTTAAAAATTTTATTTTTTTCAGTTTTATTTTATATAAAATGGAAAAAAGGAGAGTTTGAAACTTAGAAGGGATTTTGTTGTAAAACAAGAAGAAAACTAAAAGATTAATTTGTCAACGTACAAGTGAGAGTTAACAAAATATAACAAATAAAAATTTAAAAGAGAAAAAAATGAAAACAAAAACAAAAAAATACATAAAAGAATTTACTAACTTTTTTTATTCTATAGAATAGAAATAAGGTAGATCTGCAGTGACTGAGCGGTAGCTGCTGCTAAAAGAAAAGTTTCAATAATAAGCATTAAAACTACAGCTTTTACAATGTAATTGGAAGAGAAGGAAAAAAAACAACAACAACAAGAAATACATTAACTGCGACAGAGTTGTTGTTGTTGACGTTGTTATGAGTTGTAATTTATAAAAGAGCATTTTGTAGTAGCTGTTGTAGAGAAATCATACAATGCTACAGCAGCATTAAAAACTTGGCTAAATTACTGCTGCTGTTTGAAGAGACAAATAGCAATAGAATTGTTAGTTAGAACGTGAAAGAAAAGGGATGAACCTTAAAAATTCCAAAGTAAAACCGCGTTACTAAGACAACAGTTTCTAGACTTAATATGTTTTATATGTCAAACAAATGAATCTAATTGAAATCAGTGACCAGAAAGAAGCGCGTACTAAAATAATTTAATATTTTCAACAAAACCCAACTTTAACCCAACAAAAAGTTGGTCAAGCATTCGAAAATCTGCCGTAAAACTTTTTCCCATGTTATTGAATAGTACCGGGAGAATTTGTCCATTGATAGAGAGTCTGTTTCAGGTAGAAAAAATGGTCCCCATAATATTGCTTAAGCCAAGAAAAAGAGCCCCCAACACATCAGGTAGGAAAGCAGCCCGGTTAGCATAGAGCTCAGACTGTTTGGTACGAGGATTAAAAAGTTTCTCATAGGTACGCTGCCAAAAATTTACAGGCTAAAAGCGAAATACGGAAATTGAAATCAAGGTTCTTATTGCATATTGGATAACGAAACTTATAATGTTGCTTATGCTCAAGGGAATGTTGAACAAAATTTAGAATCAAAAATGGTCAAAATTTCCCAAAAAGGTCTTGTTATTGCAAATAAAATGCAGTTGCGGCAAAAGAAGCCAATCATTTGTTACAACGGTCTCTACAAATACCAAAATACCTGACTTGGAATCCTATCAATTTGGTAAAGATGATCTTGAGTGTTGCAAGAACAATAATGTGGTATTTGTACCAAGAAAAGCAAATGCTCCAAATTGCTCGCAGCTAAGGCCTGTTGAATGATATTGGGCTTTTGTCAAAAAAGAATTTAGAGCACAAAAGAGTTTCCGGAAAAGCTTCAAAATTTCATCTCTTTAATTTGTAATAAATTTCCGTCTTAACTGTATATAACTCCCAAATAAGGATTAAACTATTAAAACTGCACACGCAGAGAAAAAAAATATGTTTGCGGTAATCATAAACGAGAAGCAACATACTATTTTTATTAGATATTGTTACTGTAATTAAAAAATTTGTTTGTGATTTTTCATTAATAATACTTGTTATTTTTATCGTCACTAAAAATATGGTTATACCAACAAAGATATTGTTACTGCAATAAAAAGTTTGTTTAATCGCATTGTGGTTTGGCATTAATAACAATAGTTATTATTGTCGTCACTAAAAATATTGTTTTCCAGCAAAAAATATTATTAGTTCAATAAAAAAATTATAACCAGTTAAATATATTTTCAACATATTATGATCATAATGTATTTTTTTATTTAGTAAAAATAATTTTATTGCGTCAAGAAAATTATTATCAAAATAAAAAAGAACTCAACAATTAACATGTTGGTGATAACAATAAATGTTTGCCGCAAATATATTAGTGTTTGCGATGAACATATTGCGAAATGACATTTCTCTACATGCAGACGACGAGAATGAATTCTGCATTATTAGAATTCACTCATATGAAAATCTTTAAAATTGTTTCAGATTTATCAACTGAGGTGTCCAAGCTCACTGCTATCATTATGTGAAATTTTATTGAAATCGTATTAGATGTTCCAAAGTTACAGATTTATTTCAGTTTCTTTTTTATTTGAAAAACTTTGTATCGGCTGCGTTGTGAGACCTTTTAGTTCAACTAATGGGGGAGTGAAAGCATTCCGCCTTTAAATACTCTTCGACTATAACTACGATAATTTTGAAATAAATTGAATTATTGGCAAAACATGTTTTTATAATGCGAAGTAAAAAAGCTCTTAAAATAAATCCTGTTTTCTAATCCATTTTTAACTTAAAACTTTAAGAAACTACTTTTTTAAGGGACATCCTTAATTAGCTTTTCTACATAGACAAATAAATAGCTGCTACACACTTACACTCACATAAACACACACACACACACTTGTATCTCTCTTCTCAAAAAAGGGGAAAAAATTGTTATTTACAAAAGAAAAACATTTCAAGGTTACATCATAATTTAAACACTTACATAGACACTTCAAGTGTTTTTCTTTTGTGTACTTGTTGTTGTATGTTTGTTTATTTTTTCTTAAGCTTTTGCTTTTTTAGTTGATGCTGTTGTTGTTGTTAATATTGCTGTTGCATATTTGTATTTTGATGTAACATTTTGAGAACTTTTTTCAGAGAGATTTTTTTCCTAAATCAACAATTCTTAACAAAAATGGGTCATTAAACAATGTTAAAGACGAATAAAAGTGATGGAAAAGTTAAAAATGAAGACTAGAATAACAAGCAAAAATGCTATATAAGGCTATGACGAATCTTTAATACCCTCCACCATAAATGCATGTGAAGTAAATAAATTATGTTTCGTGTATACACTCATAGACGTGCAACATTTAAGAAGTCATAAAATTAGTTACATTTTTAGCTATAATTTTCTTCAACCGAACCGATTTTGACAATTTTGTAGTGGTAATGAAGTACGAAAGTTTTCTGCTTGAACTTAGACGTTGCCTCAAACATCGGTCCATATCTTTTAATGTACTAAACGGATTTTGCTGGTTTTAAAAAGGAAACTTCTAAAGACTATATAAAATTGCTCAGGTCAAATTTCATTGAGCTCTGTCAATTACTATGTATGTGAGTGTTCCAACAACAAACAGACAAACAGACAGACAGACAGACAGACAGACAGACAGACAGACAGACGGACATAGTTAAATCGACTCAGATTAAAATTTGATGCAAGTATATGTATATACATTATGGAATTTGAGATGATTTATTCTTAGCGTTCCACACGCAATGACAAAGTTAATATACCCTCTTCACCACTTGTGGTGGTGGTGGATATAAAAATATGAAATCTTTAAGAAATTTCTGTAACTTTTTTAATAAATTTTGATGAAAAAATAATAAAAAAATAAAAAACTGTCAAGTCTATCTCGAATGAATGTCTACTGAATGAACGTATCAGTGAATGAATGAATGAATGTAACTGGCTACGTATGAGTGATATTAAATGAAATATGTTATGTGTAGTATGGAGAGTTTATTAAATTAATATCAATCATACGTCAGATAAATGTTTCGTAACAAAAGAAAAAAAGTTTTTAGTTCTTTTTTTTTTGGTTCTCTTTTGATAGAATTTTTTTTCATAAAATGTTAAATTAATAACTTTGTGTGATCTTGTGTTTGAAAAATAATTTTTTATAAAATGAAAGTGACAAAAATGAAAGGAAATTATTTCTTTGGGAAAAAAGTTTTTTTTGTTACAAATTTTTATTAAATTATTTAGTTGAAAATATAAAAAAATATATAAAAGAAATTTTATTGAAAATTTCATAAAGAGAAACAAATTTAAGGAATGAGATCGATTTTTTTTTTTTTTGTAAAAATTGCTTGATGTTAATTTCGTTATTTATAGAGTCTGATGTAATAAATGATTGACTTCTTTTGTTGCAACTGCATATTGCTTGCAATACCAATTTTTTTGGGATGTTTTGACTGTTTTTGGGTCGTTTTCTTTATAATTTTTTGGAGTATCAGCAACATAAAATTATCAACCGGTAAGAGATTTCAGTAAAAAAAATTCAAATTTTTAAACATGATTTATGTGGATTAAGATTTTGGATATTTCCTTAAGGATTTGTGGAAATATTTTGAATATCCTGATTCAAGAACACTTTTGCATTCATTGTGCTTAAATTTATTAATTTTATTTATTATTAATGTTTATATAATAAATTTATTGTTGTAGAAAAATAGCTAAAATTCGAAATTTTTAGTTTTATGCAAATTTCAACATCAGATGATGTACTTTTCCATTTAAAATTGTAAATCTTCAAGTCCTACAGTTTTCGCAGATATTTGTATGAGAAGTTTATACCGAAGCTGAAAATCCGACCTAAACTAGGTTTTCTATAGTCAAGTTTAGTTTTTTTCTATATTCGACAAATTATACAAACAAAAAATACGCATTTTTTAAACATAACTTTTGCCCAGAGTACATTTAGCTCCGATAATTGATTTTGAGGAACCATCTATATAATCAAATGTTGCCTGCATCAAACTATTTCAAATTTTTTTGCGATTTTTTTAATATCAACGTGCTAAAGGTGGACAATTTTGAGGGATCACTAACTTCGCCCCTGACCAGATAGTGATATGTACTTCTTAGAGTGAACTTGAAGGCACTTCAGCTCTAAATGTCTGAAATTTCATTGTGATTTTTTTCTTGCTTCAAAAATTATAGAATTATTTCCATTACAATTGATTTGGACACACTTTGCGTAGCTCTCATATAGATTCTCTTTCGAAAATCACTTCAAAAAATGTGGTGATGGGTCATTAAATCATATATTCTATATTTATACAATCAGAAAATTTTGATAGACCTCTTCTGAAAATCACCTTTTATGATTTATTAAAATGTCGTAGGTAATGTAAGCGAAAAATTTTCGTAGAACTTTAACAAAAAAATGGGTTAAATAAACATAATTTTTCTTCAAATTATAGAATTTTCTTCAAATATACTAAAAATATTTAATCAAAATTTTTTAATTAAAGATGTTAAATTTAATAAGATTTCGTTAGAAAAAATGTGCGAAAATTATTTTTATTCCCTCCACCACCACAAGTGGTGAGGGTATATTAAGTTTGTCATTCTGTGTGTAACGCCAAGAAGGAATCATCTGAGACCAAACAATGTATATATATTATTGCATCAAATCAAAAACTGAGTCGATTTAGCTATGTCCGTCTGTCCGTCTGTCTGTCTGTTGAAAACATTCTCACGCCTAGAATAATTGTCCGAATTCAATAAAGCTTGGCCACATTGTTTGCTATTGTCCTAAGCAGTTTGCTATTTAAAACCAGTTATATCGGTTTATAAGCAAGGAAGTTATAAAACGATATCTGAAACAACCTCAAAATTTAGAAAACGAACTCTTATAATTTCTTCTAAAAATGCAATTGGACTTAAACAAAAAATTAATTTTAGCATACAATTGCACGTGCTTCATCATCGTGCAAAAAATTATTAAAATCTGATTAAAAGGAAAAAAGTTATAGGCTATAATATGCAAAATTTTGATACACCCCAAACTCTTTTACTGAAATTTGTCACATATACTTAATTTGATCAGTAATGAATCCAAAGAAGTCATATTGTTCTGGGATCATTAATTGACCCAGCTTCCATATAAGGTCCCTTCCCGGAATATGTTGAAATTTTATTAACATGGGTCCATATTTTGATATAGCTCCCATATAAGATAATAGTTTTGGGCTTATAACAAGCATATTTTTTCTTTTTATACGCTCCACAATACAAGTGGTAGAGAGGTAATATTAACTTTGTCATTTTGTGTGTAACGCTAAGAATGAATTATTTTAGAACCCATAATGTATATATTCTTGCATCAAATCAAAATCTCAGTCGATCTCTCTGTCTGCTCACATCCACAGAAATTTACAGAGCTCAATAAAATTTGGTAGAAAAAAGGCAGTTCAGTAGAAAAAGTTATTGTCAAAATTTTAACTAATTTTATGACTCATTAAGTGTTTCTGTGTTATTTACTACATACATTTGTGAGTGTATGTGTATCTATGGAATCTAACTTCACACGAATTTGTGGTGGAGGGTATTGAAGATTTGGCATAACCGAATATAGCATTCTTACTTGTTAACGAATTCATATTATCGTATTGACAATTTTTCGTCAGTTTGAAGAATTTACAAAAAAAAAAAAAAAAAAAAAACGAAAATTTTTATTATGGGGAATAACGGTTTCGTTGGCTGATATTTAACCTAATTTTCTACAATACTACACCCTTTTTCGTTTTATTTACTACCTTTTTTTGGTTCATTCTAACATAAGCGTGTTTTTTGGAAAAGATCTATAATGGTATTTAAAAAAGTGTGATGAAAACATTTAAAAAATCTAGTTTTATAAAAGAACAACTAATAAAACCTAAAAGCACAAGAGTCAGTCCACAAATTTTACTAACTGCGTCTTGTTGTAGGATCTTCACTGATTATTTTACTTTCATTTCTTTTCCCTTTAAAAAATTTAATAAAAACAAAGTGAAATATAAAACCTAAGTCCTTCATATTCCCTAAAATCCAATTAACCATATGTGTTGCATCGGTTTATAACTTTAATCCATTTTTAAATTTAATTTTTTTATTATTAAATAAAAGTAAATAAAAAACAACTTGAAAAAGTTTATTTTATATATTTTCCATGTTAATTGTAAACTAAAATATGAACATGTGGGAAAACAAAATCCATTTAATAAAGTGGAATAAAATTTTATTTAATAACTAACTGCATGATAAATAAGAGTTATTAAATAACTAAACCAAAATAACTAACAAAAAGTCCACAAAACTTTAATCCATTTCAACTTAAATGTCCATTTTTTTTTTTTGGGGGAGGAATGAAAAATGAACAACAAGTTTTTATTTAATAATTTGTTAATAAAAATTAAAATTTAATATACTTTTTTGAAAATGATGGTATAATTTGATGATCAAATTGTATTTGCGAACTATGTTCTCTTTAGTCCTAGATCACGAAAAAAATTTCACAAATCACGATGTGTATTAAAACAACGATTGCGACCAAATTCTCGATGTTATAGTTCTTAAAATATTCGATGATTAATTTCTATGGGGGATACTCCTTCTCTTTATCCTATCCGTCCTATATTTTGCCCAGCAAAACATTGAGCACAAATTTCAGAACTTTCGCTTGTATAATTCTTTAGAATTTCAATGATGAATATTTGCTTTGTATGGGGGGAACCCCTTCCCCTGGTCCTCTACGATTTTTTAGCCTTTGTTTCTTTCGGGATTGTTAGGATCGCTATGTGAAAATTTCATCAAAATTGGCTGCCGTTTCGGAGTCTATACGTTACATACACACATATATATATATATATATATATATATATATATATATATATATATATATATATATATATATATATATATATATATATATATATATATATATATATATATATATATATATATATATATATATATATATATATATATATATATATACATATATACATATATACATATATACATATATACATACAAACATACATATAAACATACCTACATATATACATACATACATACATACATACATACATACATACATACATATATACATATATACATACATATATACATACATATATACATACAAACATATATACACACATACATACATACATACATACATACATACATACATACATATATACATACATACATATATACACATACTCTTTTATATATGTAGATATGTTGTTAATTTATAGTTAAATTATCAAATATTTGTTTCGAAAGGTTCTGAACAATTCTGATGGAGAAGCAGCTCTGTTAGTTGAGTTCTTGTTAAAAAATCAAATCTTCAGAAAAGTGTCAAAATCATAGTTGTACTTAAACTACTTTTTGATTTGACATGATTATAGTTGAGTCACTGTAAGCCAGTAAGACCGGATATCGTACGGTTGGGTGAAATCCTTTTAATAAGTCTGTACTTTTTCCGCAAAAATTTACAACATTTTAGCCATTTTTTTGGAATTTAAAAAAATGTGAAAACAAATCCCATAATTGAAATTTTGATCTGCAGAATCCACGTTAATTGTAAGTCTGGAAAAGGTCATAATCAGATAATTATAAACACATTGAGATTTTCAAAATTGCATTTTATTTGTTTTAAGAATCAAGATGTAGAACACGTGGGCTAAATTCGAAAATTTCATATAAAGTGGGCAAAATTTTTCAGAATATAAATTCCATAAGAAAAAATCAATACATCGAACAACTCTAAAAGGGTTTTGTATGGGATATTTCTTATACTTTAAGAGATATTTAAAACATAAGTAAAATTTTGACCCATTTTTGGACAGTTGGTTAGTTTTTTGAACATTTAAATCTACGATACTCTTGGATATTTTCTTTGTGTCCTTTAATTCATTTTTAACAAGAGGCCATTATTATCTCTACTGGCATTAGCTTCATGTAGTTTAGATGGCCAGTCAGGCCAAAAATATGTGGAAACATTTGAAGTCCTATGAATGGGAGCAGCCTTTTTTGTTAACATTTTTATTCTGTTGCGAATGCAAATTGCTTTTTGTCGCGAATGCATATTGCTTTCTACCTGAGAATTTTAACATGGGTATCAGCAACATAAAAGCGTTGATCAGGAAGATGCAAAAAATCTGATAGAAGAAGCATTTTGTCATTCATAATGCAGCAAGAACAAAACCTAACTAAAATTTCCGTACTCTGTTTTTAACCAGCGTTCCAGTCAGGAACTCTGAGCTAACCGGGCTGATTTCCTATCGGATGCATTGGGAATTCTTTTGAAAATGCTTTCTATTTTTTGGTTTTAGAAACATAATGTACTTTTACCTGAATCAGCTTTTCTATTTAACACTACCGGGAAGTGTTTAGTAACATTGGAAACAGTTTGACGACAGACCTTTAGATGTTTGGCCAACTTTTTGTATGAGTTTGTTCCGATGTAGTTTGTTCTGGTCACCCATTTTAATCAGATTAACAGTTTATTTATTTGTTTGATATTGAACATAAATCCAACTTGAACTGGGCTTTTTTCAGTCAAATTTTTGATTATTTTTTTAAACATCACTTTTGTGAAAGCAAAGTGAACTTTTATTAAAAATGTGGGGAAAACAATTTAATTTATCTGGAGGAAGCCTTTAGGTTACAATTGAACTGATCCAAAATTTTTCAAATATGTTAAGCATACAATTTTAATTCGACAGCCCATTTACTGTTTTCGATAGAAAGTTGATTAAAATCGTATTAGCGATTCGGAAGTTAAAAATTTATTTCTATTCATTTGCGCTGTATCTTGTAGGAATTTAAAATTTGATAAAGATTGTAATTAAAAAAGAAGAATTTTGAACCACAAAACAATTGTTTTTTATTAAATACTTATTTTTTAATTTAAACATTTTTCTAGAATAAAAGTATATTAAATTAAAAAATAAATAAATAAATAAATAAATAAATAAATAAAATATTGAATATTTCACATTCAACAATTTATTTTATAAGATTCTCTCAAAACAGAATATTTTTTCATAAATTCATCTTAATTCACAAAAATTCTTATATTTTCATTTCATCTCATCAATTATATCAATTTCTTTTATCCTTTACAAAAAAATATGCCGATAAATAAAAATTTTCCTTAATTTTATGCTCATTTTCTTCAATTTATTTTTTTTTTTTTGTAGACGATAAAAGAAGAAGGAAAGAACAAAATGAATGAATGAAAAATTTAATTCAATTACCAGAAAAATATTCCTTTTCAACTTTATAATATTTATATACAACATATCATTTATGTATACTATTTTTAAACACACATACATGCACACACTGAAAGATGACTTTAGTTTTTATTTCCTGTGATTGTTTTTATCACCTTCACCAATAGAAGTGGAGAAGAGGGTTTGTTAATTTTGTTATTCTGTTTGTAACGCTAAAAAGGAGTCATATCAGATCCCATAATGTATATATATATATAGTCTTGCATCAAATCGAGATCTGCATCGATTTAGTTGTGTCCGTCTGTCTGTACATTTACCTGTATATTTGTTTGTCCGGCTGCCTGTCTGTTGTTTGCAAGCTCAGATCCACATTAATTGACAAAGCTCAATGAAATTTCTGTTTAAATGTAGCAAAATCGCTTCAGTATATTAAAAGATATAGACCGATGTCTGAGTAAATCTCTAAGCTCAAAAAAAGAACTTTAGTAAAAATGTCAATCACAAATCAACAAAATAGAAGGAAATTTTGCTATAATAATTAAAATATGTTCAGTCGAAAAAAGTTATAGCTAAAATATAGCCAATCTGTTGAATCACTTAGTATTCCTGTGTTATGTTTAAGAAAGAGTGTATGAACGATACAAAATGTATTTAAATCACATGCATTTTTGATGGAGGGTATTGAAGATTCGTTACAGCTGAATATAGTATTCTTACTTGTTTCTTGTTTTGTCTTGTTTCTCTTATACATTTCTTGTATTTATCTTATCATTTACAAGTGTGTATGTGGAGAATATATATATGTGAGAGATAAATGAAGTTCTCTCTTAATAATACAATGGCCAGCATATTTGAGGTATATGTAAGTATGCCATTATTGGACTTTGTAGGTGTGAGAATAAGTTTCAGTGTGTGAAGTTATAAACTATGAAATAATTTTTTTTTGCTTCTTCATCATTATTATGCTTTTCTGTTTTCCATATTTTGTATTTTGTAGCAGAACGAGTAAATTCGACTACAAAATGTGAATAAATTTGATTTTTTTCCAATCAGAATATAAATATACTTTTCCCTATGCCGATTTTTATTGAATAACATGTTCATGTTTTGTGTTTTTCATTTTTCAAGAAGATTTTTTGTTGTTGTATTTTTTAAGAGGAAAAATATGGAAATAAAATGAAATCTATTTATAGAACAAAAAAAACCTGAAGTAACAATAAGAAAAAATATAAATTGCCTTCTTTTACAATAATGAAACAATATCGAGGAAACAAAGTGAGCTAAATTCATAATGGGTCTCAATAAAACATGACATATTTTCAAAAGGACACTAAATTTTTAACTAACAGATCCAGTTATGTTGGTTCTGGCGAAGTTTATATGTGAGTATAACAACTGCAGACGAGCAGATATATGGATGCGGGTAAATGGACTAAAGTTTAAGATGTCTTAAAGATATCTTTGTGGTAGTGTATGTAAATATAAATGGTATGAAGTGTATAGCACCATAAAGGCTAAAATTGTTGACTAAATACTGCAGATAACTTGAAGTCTTAGATTTTATTAAGTTCACTAAGGAATTGTCCTACCAATGTAATAATGAAGAAAGTACTTATAACTTTAATTCAAAAACCTATATTTTCATATTTAAGGACTCACATCCGTTATAACTCATTTATATCTCTACTATCGATTTGTGATATTTAATTGAAATTGAATGAACTTCAGATTACACATTTCATGGTTGAGAAATTATGTGTTTCATAAAAAAATTTTGCTGCTACATTTCTTCTGATTCGATTTAACTATAATCATCCATCTGGATAACTACCCATAGAAACGCTGTAAACACTAGAGGTCATAATATAAGATATATCTTAATGAATTTTTGATCGTGTAACTAATTTACATGAAGCCTATTGAAATTGATTATGTTCGGTCCAATATTTCAACTCATTAAACTCATAAATATGAAAATATGTTTATTAATTTTATTAGGATAATTTCTGTATTAGTCCAAATTTATATGTCATATTCCAAGAAAATCGTTTCATAACAAGGAAGCACCATTTCTAACCAAATTTTTCTAAGACTTGTTCATAAAGTCTGCCGTTTAATTTAATTATTAGAAAAAGAAGTATCAGGATCTAAATATTTTTGTCATTATGAACCTGAGCATCATGTGTCTTCCGACTTTAAATATTGGTATGAAAACGGTGCTTTCTATAGTTCACAGTTAAAGAGGTCTACGATGAAATGTGAAAAATTTATTGTCTTAGTATAGGGTAGCGTAAAATCCACTAAAAATTTGGTGTTTAATATTTAATAAAAAATGTGTAATGATCTCCTTAAATTCCTAATTTCGGTTAATCGGTTATTAGATGTATATTATTCCTTTTATTCGTTATTCGATATATTATATTAATCGGAAAGAAAATTAAGTAATTAAACCGAAATCGTTTTTTATTTTGAAAATTAAAAAAAGAGGTGAAAATTAAGGAGTCATTAACATATCTGTCAGATTTCTTTGTTTTGCTGTATAAAAATTTAGTGACAGTTATTTAATTATTTATTCTTATTAATTTAAGATATCGATCTATAACCTTTGCATTAGAATTTCATATGATATCTTTTGTTTCGTACAATCTTAGAACACTCAGCGATTCAAAGTGACAAAGAGGTTCTATATGGGATTCAAATCAGAGAGGTTCTATATGGATTAATATGTGGTTGGACAAAATGTTCTGAAAATAGAACACTCCATTTTTGTTCGAATTTTTACAAAGGCACCAATTTCACTTGCTGGGAAACGAGTTCTTTTTTCTATGATCCAAAAATGTAATACTCCCATTTAATAAATTTTGTGCCCAAATCTTATGAAAGCTTTCATTTCAATGTGAGATGTAAGGATTTTCTGATATCACTATATTTTATATATCAAATTTGAAGTTATCGATATATTAAAAAAATCGAATTCTGGTAAAATAAAATCGAATTCTGTCCCATCGTAAAATATTTCATTAAAACAGAAAAATATGAATGAAACATAAAATATTTGTTTCCTGTATGCATTTTCACTCATACAATCAAACACTTGAAATGATGACACCACAAGTTATTAGAATAAGGAATGAAGAATTCAATGCTCTTTAGAGGGGAATGGTACGAATTCAATAACAAAAGAAATCTTGGTACTAAAATATTTATTGTTTTAAATTTTAAAAATATATCTGACGATAAATGATCTAAATATATTCACTAACTTTCTCTGAAAATTTGCAATTTTTTCTTTTAATTTATTTTTAATTGAGAAAAATTCATAACAGACTTTAAATATTCTTTGCTTCTATATCTCAACGAATTTCCCATTTTCTTGAAAAATAAATTTTAGTTTATATCAACAGAAAACTATCTTCCTTTGTCGGTGTGTTGTTGCTTTATTCTGTGCTCTTCATTAGAATTGTAAATTTATCTGTTAAAGGTAAATGAACAACAATTTTTCTCTTTTATTATATATTTTTAGTATTTTTGTTTTTACATCCTCTTTCGGTACAAGTAATGCACTTTTTAAAGTTTTTCATCACATATGTGTAGTAAAAAACTGGCATTTCAGGATACAGGAACAATGTAGTATGTCGGTTTCAAAAAATGTATTCCGAATCATTCTGAGTCGGTAGTTCGATCTGGTTCTGTCCATGAAAATCTCATATTATTATTTCTCATTCTTCTGTTCTATAAGTATGTTTTAGTCGAGTGTTTCTTTCTGTTTATCTTTAACATAATTTCACATTAAAGGTACTTAAAGGGGCTGAAGGGAAAAATAAAGTTTGGCATTTTCATATATAAACATTTATCTGTGATTGTTTGTTGGTTTGTTTGTGTGTTTGAGACATAATGATCCCAATATACCTATAAGCATAGGTTACAAAAAACGTCAATGGCACCAGGAGAGAGGTACCCCACATACTAAGCAAATAATGATTATCGAGTATCTAAAGAGTTGTAATTACGAGAGTTCTCAAATTTGGTCTCAATCACTTTTTCAAAGATCTGTTTTACTGAACAAAAGGTACGACGGATAGGATACCTTCCATACAAAGCAGTTGTAATGAACTACTACAGTATGCATTTTACTTGACAACCTATGAGGAATAATGGACCGACCCCCGCGTAAGTTGGCACATCGTTTTAGAATATCATAACACTTTTTTGCCAAATTTCGTTAAAATCGCTCTATATTTATGACTTTTACGAGTTTTAAACCACATTCCGGGAGGAAATTTGTATGGGAGGTACCAGAAATATTGACCCAAACATGGATAATATCAATAGGCTTCGTTCTTGGGCCACAATATGTACCATATTTTATCTCAAAAATTGCGACCTGCAGAATGTTCACATGTGGCATCCAGCTGAACAGATAGGCAGACAGATGGACAGACTGACATCGTTATATCGACTCAGAATCATTTTCTGATTGGCATACTTAAAGGTAAAAGGGTGTAATATCATTTCTTCTCACAAACATCAGCACTAACGCATAATATCTCCACCAACTATGGTGATGTAGGGTATAAACGGAGTCGACCTAATTTATACCAAATATTAATTATCGAAAAACTATTTTACGTAAAGTTTTCCAAATTTTGTCACTTTTAGAACGGGCAGAATCAGAGGCATTTGGCAAAATCCCCGTTGCATAGAAATTTTTTAAAGACACGTTGTGATTTATGAAATTTCCTACGAAGTGTGGGACTGAGGAGAATTTTTGTGTAGCAAAGCGCTTCGGGTAAAAATATCTGTATTAGAAATAAATAAAGGTCAGGAGTATGCCCAGGAGAGGTTGTGGATTCCATATAACTATTTTAAAAGTTGTCTTATTTCAATTTCCTTCATTCTTACAATGAGTCCTCTTACTGTAGAGTACTTGAAATTCGGCCCGGTTTCATTACAGTATTTTCACTTGTTAGTTTTTTTTGGTTCAATATTCAGATTTATGCTTATATTAATTTAAATTTTCTTTTGCTTTTGTTGTTGTTTTTTGACTGACTTTATTGTTTTTTCTTGTTATTGTAGTATTTTAATAGCACTTACAAGTTGAGTGGGTTAACTGTAGAATAAAAACGTTCAAAGATTTATTTGCAGGAGAAAAAACAAAACGAGATAAAAATTGTGTAAATTTTTTATGAAGAAATTACAAGAAAAATGCTTTTTTACTGAAATTATAATGAATTTATTTATATGTGAACTAAAGGAAAGAAAGAGATTTTAAAAATATTAGTTGAGGAAATGAAATTAAATGTTATATTTCGAAGTTAAAAAATTTCATTAGATCTCTATTTTTGTTGCAAATTGGAAAAAAAATTTCATGTAATAGATCATTTCCAATTTGAAATTAAGTCCTCCAATTTTGTTAATTTTAATATGTTTTGCTGTATTTAAATGATATGGTATAATGTAATTAATTTCTAACAGAAGACAGACAAAATTGTTCATGATTCCTTGTTGAATGATATGAAACTGCCCATATGTCTTACTGACTCCAAAATATGGATTTAACGAAGGTATCAGTCTACGTGGAAACATTCGATGGAATCAACTGAAGCACTCGGGTGCCAGATCGTCAAACTGGTCGAATGTTTCAAAGCAAGATTGTATGATGATACTGGTTCTCTTTAAAAAAGAATCAGGTCAAGGCAAATAAGTCTTTAGAATTCGAGAACACAACTTCACAAATCATCTTTGATTGTAAGGAAATTATAACTGAATTTTCTACAAGTTGGCATGAGGAAGTGGTCGGAAATGAAGAGATTTAGCTAACAAAGCTAGACTTTTGGTAAAACTCCACTCTAAAGCAACATCGCAATTGGTGTGAAAAATTATAGTTCCATCAAAATCCATGTGGAACTATTTGGCTAATTCGGTGCAAAGCGGGACACAAATATGTAAATTTTGATCGACCAGATGGAATTTAACGCAATGATAGCAGAGGAGTGTTTTATTATAACAAACTGAACTTGGGAACTGCTTGCCTAATTTTTGTTCCCTTTCAATTTCAAAAATTTCTTAATTTAGTTAAAAAAATTGTCCACCCTTTTAATCCCAAAGAAAGTCGTCCTTATGGGATTCATGCAAATCCACCACATAAGCAAATTATCAAAAATCAAGATCTACTCGGTAGTAGCAGACATAAAAATGTCTACTGCGAGTTATACCACAGAAAGACATACAATCGCCTCCTTTGTGAGTTATATAATTCAAAGGTAGAAGTTGACGCAAGATTTAAATGTAGACAACATCTATATGTAGAAGAGCCCTAATCAAAAATGAATACTCTGCCTTTAGAGAAACGTAAATTAGCATATGTTTACTTACGCTACAGTGTCACCGGTGATAATGAATGCAGTTTTAAAATTTAACACTTTTTACTAAAATTATCGTACCTTTCCGGCAGAAAATAATTGTTTGCTTTTTACCATAATAAATATCTATTTATGAAGGATAATTTCAAGGTGATTCTAGATTTGCAATTTGAGAACAAAAAAAAAATTTGGATGGGGCTTGTGGGTATCTTTTTTCACATTTTATTTTTAACATTAGAAGAAAATATTAAGTTTATAACAAAAAGTGCTTTTTAACAGTGAATAAATGTTATTATCTTTCTGACAGAAAATCCAAATAAATCAATTTTATCAGAGTTTTAAGTTCAGGTTAATTTAACGTTTAAACAGATCTGTATATTTCTGTAGTATTTGTGTTAAAATTTTTAAAATTTTATAGGGAGTTTGGCAGATATTTTGAACAAAATTATGGAAACAGTATAAAGCCTTAAAAAACAAGGTTGAAAATAGGTTGACCTTTTTTTCGACTTGATTATCTCTAAAACTATACGATACTACCTACTCATAAAAGCATATCCTTAATAGAGATTTATAAAGAAGAGTCTATATATACCAATTTGTTTGTCCCAATTTTTTAATTAATTTTTGGTGAATTTTTAAACAATACATATACCCGTGGCGTCCAACTTGATACGATCATAGATTACTTCAAATCCCCCAGATCAACCCTTCAATAACTCAACCTTAACTATGTTGGTGCTATAAAAGATTCCTCTTAAAATTCTAAGTAATATTTGAAATTTATTTTGAAAAAATATATATAAATTTTTGTCCCACTGTATGTTTTAGTACTTTTATACCCTCCACCACCACATGTGGTGAAGAAGATATTATTATCACTGTCTTTCCATGAGTAACGCAAACAAAAAATTATCTAAGACCCCATAATGTAGAAAAAATTTTGCACTCATTCAAAAGCTGACTTGATTTAGCTATGACTGTCCGTCTGTTTGTTGTTGCTACGCTCACATTCACAATTATTTAGAGAGCTTAATGAAGTTTGACTTGAGTATTTGTTTTGGTCCTGAGAAGTTTCCAAAGTCGATTCAGTATATTAAAAGATTAAGACCGATATATGAGACAACCTCTAAATTCAAGCGAATTATAAAAATCGGTTCAGTAGAGGAAATGTTATAGTAAAAAAAGTTAATTATGATTCATTAAATATTCTTGTGTTATATTTAAGAAAATTTTATATATTTTATACGTTTGTGAGTGTATGTGTGAGTAAGTGGGTGCGAAATATAACGTATTTGAGATGAAGGGTATTAATGATTCTACATAGCCGGATAAAGCCTTCTTCAATTTTTATTAAAATTATTTCTTCTACAAAAAAATATTAATTTTCCTTCATTTTCTATTTTCAGATTATCATTATAAAATAACACATTTTTCTAATTATACAATAAAAGGTGAGTTAAGAATAATTTCATTATTAAAAACAGAATCATTAAAAATTTCTTAAGAAATACAATTTTTAATAATAATTCGCGATGACAATTAAAACTTTATAACGTTTTTCATAAAATCGTTTGATCATAAAATTCAAATGTGTTTCCAATTTGATGACAATAAAAAAGAGATATATTTATTTTCTCCTTTTGTGCTAAATACTCTACAAAATGAAATAAGAAAACATAAATCTCATTTTATTATTACACCTGACCACTTTTTAACCTGGTTAATTTAGTTCTTTTATTTTATTAAAACACAAAAATTGAATGAAAATGAGAGAAAGAGCAGAACAAGGAGAAAGTCAATGGAAGAAGAGAATAAAGAATAAAAATGATTTATATTTCATAAATCTAAATATAAGGAGTGAGATCGAAAAATTCTTAACATACATGTATGTTAATAAAATCGATACCGTATCGAAAAATATATATTTTTAAATTGTTATTACAAGTGATGTTTTTCTCTCTATTTAAAATCGACCACACAATTTTGGACACTTTTTTAGTGCTTTTTACAAGAGCTCAATATCTCTCCACGGGTCTTAGCTCTGGTCAGTTTGGAGGATTTCAAGAGCTTGCTTGCCATAGCGAAAGGATGCCAAAACTGGCAAAAAATAAGGTTTTCAAAAACGGAAGAGTCCTCCCGTTACTGTCTAATAACATTGGAAACAGTTTGACGGTAGACCTTTAAATGCTTGTCCAACTTTTTATAGGATCAAGTTGGGTTTTGTAGAAAATATTAAATGATTTTAGTACACACTTTTTAAATAGGAAACTATAGGAAATACGGATGCTTAATTTCATTGAGCCCTGTGAGCGTGCTATCAGCAGGCGGACCGAGAGACGTTCATAGCTAATCCGATTCAGATTTCGATTTGATGCAAGAATATTTATGCATTTTGGGTTAAAAATGATTTATTAGCGTTATTCACGGAATGACAAAGTTTTCATGCACTCTTCGCCACATGTTATGGTGGAGAGTATTATGAGGAGCCATTAATACCTGGGTTAAAAGTCTGTTAAGAATTTTTTGATCTCACTCCTTAGAGTGCACACAATGTTTGTATGTTGAGGCAAACAACAGAGAAAGGAACAAAAAAAGCGAAAAGAATAAAATAAAATGTTGGTCAAAAAGTCATTGAACGTCCAAAGCTGCAACAAACAGAAAAAAAACTCATAACTGCCGCAAGTTCTCAAATTTTAATTCTTTATTTCTTTTATTTTTTCAATTTTCAGCTAAAAAAAATATAATTTTTAACTGAAAAGCGAACTGGAATAAAAGGCAAAAAATGATTATGATGCCTTTTGTTTATGACTTTAATAAAGAGGGCTTTTTTGTGTAATTTTAATGCTGCTGCTGCTGTTTTTTCAGTTCATTTTTGCTTTCTGTTTAATTTTTATGGTTTCAGTCATTGTAAAAGTCGCTTTTTTGTTTATGGACTTTTTATTCTCGGTTTTGTTTGTGTATTTTAAAAATTTATTTCTTTAGACAAATTCTAGCATTATTTTCCTTTATATATATTTTCCCAACTTTATAGGCAAAAAAAATATATTTATAAATTTGTTTGTATGATTTATATTTAATCTTTTGTGTGGGACATATTTTTTTCGCTCTTTGTGCGTTTTCTTTCTTCCTTTTTCATTCATTTTTAAATTTTTTTTCAAGAAATAATTTTTATAACCTGCGGCTCTGTGCAACATCAAAAACAGTTTAAGTTAAATTGTGTGTGAGTTTCTTCTTTGTTTGAGGTTCTGGTTGTAAATTCTATAAACATGATGTAATTTGAAAATCACTGGAAAATGTACATAAATTTCAGGCAGCATTAAATGCAGATTTATTTTTGTTTTTGAATTTTTTTTAGAATTTTATTTAATTTCAGTTAAAATATGAATATTTATAATACGTATGAGTAATATTTATATCTTAACATCAATCATACATTCTGCTATATGCAACACATTAGAGAGGCATATTGTTTAAAAATAGCTTATTTTCAGTTAATGTATAGTTCTAGCAGAACTAGAAGCAGACATTAAGTTCAGCTTCTAAAGCAGTTTCAGTTTTAGCTTTCAAATTATGTTTTTATTTAGTTTCGAGTTTAGCTTCAAAAACATCTTCGAGTTTACATGCTATTTAAGTTCTAGTTCAGTTTCTAGTTCATTTTCAAGCTCAACTTTTTATTGAGCTTTTAGTTTAGCTTTAAGTTTATCTTCAAGCTCAGCTTTTAAGTGAGCTTCTAGTTCTTTTTCATTCAGTCCATTTCAAGTTTAGCTTTAAGTTTAGTTTCAACTTCATTTTCAAACTCAGCTTCTAGTTGAACTTCTAGTTCGGATTCTAGTTTTGCTTTAGCTCATATTCTCGTCCAGATTCTACTTCTGATTCTGGATCAGGCTCTGCTTTAGATTGTGGATTGGATTATAGTTCAGATCTAATTCAGTTTTTGTTAAATTCTAATTTAATTCTAGTTTCTAATTCAGATTTTAGTTAAGCTTATGGTACAGATTCTATCTAGTTCAGTTCTAGTTCAGAGAGGTTCAGGGGGAGAGACAGCTTCATACGAAGCAAATATTGATTATGGAATATCTTTAGTACTATTAAAAAAAGTGTTTTTGAATTTGACTCCAATTTTCTCAAGGAACGGGAAAAAATGTTGAACGGATAGAATAAGGGGGAGAAGCATCGAATATCGAATATCTAAAGAACTAGTGATGTGAAGATTTTCCAATTTGATCCCAATTACTTTCTCAAGGAACTTTTTTACTGGACAGTTTTACTTGCGAAAATGTATTGTAGATGTGTTCATACGAAGAATAAAGGAAAGCTGACTCTATGTATACCGATTATTAACATCCAAAGAAATCACCAGGAGTTCCACATTTTTTTAATTTCTTATGAAACGGTTTTATTGAAATTTTTAGAACCGACAGTGTCAGGGGAATTTTGCAAAATTTCCATTGCATGAACTTTTTTTAATGGACGTCGTGATTTGTAAACATATTTTCAAGGTCTAAGACTGAGGAGCAAAGCACTTCGGGTAAATGCTATTATAAGTGAAGTTCCATTTTTTAATACTTTAAGAGTAACAAAATTTTGTTAGATTTAATGAAATGTTTTGTAATAGTTTTTGTAATTATTTTTAGCACAATCTCATAGGGATGTACATCTTCCCCTCACACACATGTCGTTTTTGCTTAATAATATTTGTAATAATTACTTTAGTGTTGGTGTGATTTTGAGTTAAACTCAATTTTGTTTAATTCTGTTAATGTAAATTATTCATAGAATTTATTCACATTTTTTTGCAAAATTTTTAACTTGAGAAAAATTATTCCATAATTTGTTTCGTTAATAATAAAAAACTTTTTACTGAAAAGAACTTACCTGAGAAGCCATCGGGACATGTGCAATTATAGTAAGCTACTCCATCTATGCAAGTACCACCATTTTGACACGGTCCCGACCAGCATTCATCCCAATTTGTTTGACATTGTATGCCGGTATAGCCATCGATGCAATAACATGAATAGGAGCTGTAATTAGGGATTTTAAGAGAAAAATTTGAATTAGTGACAAATTAGTCTACAATAATAATTATGAGTCATGTAATATGACTATTGCTCATAGGTCCACGAGCTATGATTTAAACTAGAATTTATTAGAAACTGAACTCGAACCCAAACTAAAGTTTAACGAGGAATGTAAACTCTAAGTTGAACTTAAGCTGTGATACAAGATAAAATGTAACCTCAACTTAACAAGAATTTGAGCCAGAATAAAGAATAAAATTTGAGCTAGAAACTGAACTTGAAGCTGACCAATGCTCGAAAAATTCTTAACACACGTTTTTTTTTGTTCAAGTCACCTTTGTAAAACATGTCATTTATTATGTTTAACCCAAGTTGGACATGGATTGAAAAGTGTGCCGTCAAACTTTTTCCAGTATTATTAAACCGCACCGGAAAAACTTGTCCATTGACAGAAATCTGGTTCAGGTAGAAGGAGTGGTTCACATGATGTTTCTAAAGCTAAAGTATTGAAGACACTTTTAATCGAACTTCCAATGCATGAAAGCAACCGAAAGTTAAAGCCAGTGTTTAAAAACCCACAAAGCTAAAACAGTTCCTGACAGGAGGCCAAAAACAGAATATGAAAATTAAAGTAAAGTTTTATAAAAAAATATCCTTGCTGCATAATGAATGATGAAACTATGTTCTGGCAGATATTTCGCAACTTCCATGTCCAAAACTTTCTATTGTTGATGCTCAAGGGAATGTTGAAAAAAATAGGACCCAGAAGTCATCAAAATATCCCAAAACATTTTGGTGTATCAAGCAATATAGTTGCGGCAAAAGAAGTCAATCCTTTGCTACAAAGGAATGTTAAAAAAGTCTGTTTCCATTCATAAGACTCCATAATGTGTCCACTATTTTTTTCTGACGTTGCATTCTGTCATTATGATGAACAAGCCTTATGTGGTACAAGAACAATAAAGTGGTATTTGAATCAAGGTTAAGAGGTTAATCCTTGAAACTGCTCGGACCTCTTTCTCAAGGTTGAAATCAAGAGAGCGAAAAAGGTGCCTGAAAGTGTGGTACATTTTAAACGAAGATGGGCTACTTGTTTATACTACTTGTTTTTTTTTAAGTTTAGTAGTTTCGTTTTTAATAACATATATGTATGTTAAGAATTATTCGATCTCACTCCTTAGAATCTAAAGTTAAACTTGAAAAAATTTGTACTAGAATCCATACTAGAAGTTTAGCTAGAACTCGATTTAGAATCTAAACTTGAAGTTCAACTAAAAGCTGCTTAAAGTCTGAACTAAAATCAGAAGTTAAAGCGCAACTTAAAGATGAATTAATTGCTGAAGAAGTTTCTAAAGTTAATGCTGAACTGATTCCAGAATTAAGCTAAATTTATTCTAAAATTTAAACTGTAATCTGATGTGGAGACTGGATGGTGCAAAGTGAATACAGTATACTGATTTTTCTCCAATAAAGAAAGAGCTTCTAATACAGTCTTCTATTTAATATATTATTTCCATTTTCTTTTAACCGCTTTAATAATACAATTTTATCTAATTCAACTATAGTTTTGCCCATTTAACTGTTGTAAGTTTAATTTGATTACTTTAGTGAAGAAGAGAAGCCTTTAGGCTTTTGTAATAACAACTATTATTATATTTTTATGAATCTAGTTCAACTGAAGGCTAAAATTTATTTCTGTTTTCTAAAAAAAATAAAAAAATAAATGGAAAACTTTTTGGTTTAGCTGGAAAAGAAAAAGAAGAACAAACTTTTTCATTTGATTGTAAAACATAGAACAGTTTTTCTTTTATTCTTTTTTGAAAAATTTGTATGCAATATAGAACAGTTCATCAAATATGCTGCCAATCTGTTGGCTTAAACTAGTAAATCATAGTAAATGGGGAAGGTGTACAGTGACAAAAGAGGCACCCTAAATGAGAATAAAGATGTATGAAATAAAGTAGTATTTTAATGTTTGATATCTGTGTTGTTTGGTTAATTTTAACGATTTTGTATGGCCGAATTATTTGTGGCTTTGTACATATCGCTCATTTGCTGCTGGGTAGTCATAACTCAAAAAACTAAATTTTCAGATGTAGAAACATATTTTTTAAAATTTATTCACTTGATATTTGGTTAAATTTTCAAACATTTACAAAAAATCTGGAATGTAATCTAAACAACAACCAAGACGCATCCGGAATAATAATTTATTTATTGCAATAATCAGTGAAATTTGCGACTTTTGAGTTATAACGAACTTGCAGTAAATGACTGATATTAGGATGAGTATATCCCAGAGTTATAGGAGACGTCACTGCAACATACTCAATGAAGAATATGATTTGTCCTCTAAGTTCATATTGAGTCCTGTAGGGTATTTGATTTTCTATTAAAATAGACCTCTAAGAACCAACAAATCAAACTAAAGTTTTGTAATAAATATCTAAAGGATTTATGAAATAAACAACAGAAATTTGTGCCAAGGAATCACACAACGCTATGGTGGAGGGTATGAAGAATTCAACGTTGGAAATAAAATCATTTTAACTGCAATATGCTTTTTTTTGTAGAAATGATATAATTATTCATAACAAAAGAACACAACTTTTTATAAAAAAAAACAAAACAAAAACTAAATTGTAATTTATTCTAGTTTAATGAAGTAATCAAGGACAACAATTAGTTTAATTATATAAAAAATAAGTTGTTAATTATAATTTAAGGATTTTAAGAAATTTTAGATTCTTTTATTTTAACTATAATTTTCCGCCTTTTAATTTTTGTTTTTTTTTTATAATTTAACCTTGAATTATCTAATAATTATGTCTTTGTATGTGTGTTTAATTAAAAATAAATCTTTATAATCATTTTCCTGCTACCGGAAGGTTATACACATTATTTTAATTACTTTTAAAGTGTTTCATATGTATGTGTGTGTGTATTTACATGAATACATGCAAACATTTACATTTTAATTAGCTTCACTTTTTTATATTTACTTAACAAGTGACCTACATAATTTTATCCATATATATTGTTTGTTTTTTATGTAAGAAATGAAATCAAACAATTCTTAACACACATTTTGCATTAAGATTTGTTATCCAAATATTATTTGAGTTGTTTTGATCAAGTTGTCTTTGTGAAACTTGTCAGTTATTATGTTTAGTGTCTCAATCAAGTGAGTGACCAGAAACAAGTGCGCACTAAAATTATAAAATATTTTCAACGAAGCCCAACTTGGTCCTAAAAAAGTTGGCCCAGCATTCTGGTTCAGGTAGAAGGAATGGTCTAAATTACGTTTCCAAAGTCAACAAAGTAGAAAGCATTTTTAAAGAGCTCCCAACACATCCGGTAGGAAAGCAGCCCGCTGAGCGCAGTGCTCGTAAGCTAATGCAGGTTTCAAAAGTTCCTGACGGAATCTCTGCCAAAAGTTTAGAGGCCAGAAACAGAGCCCTGAAATTGAAGTCGAGTTTCCTAAAAACTTTTTACGCAACTTCCTGGATTTCCTGCATTTTTTCGTTGTTAATGCTCGAGGGAATATTGAAGAAAAGTTTAGGAACCAAAAGCAATAAAAATTTTCCAAAAAGCAATATGCTATTGCATTAAAAGAAGCCAATCAATTGTTATCACGGGCTCAATATTGAAATTTGCATTATGGAATGTTTACCAAAACAGACTGTTTCCAATCATAAAACTTCATAAAGTGTCCATTTATTTGTATCCTCCCACTGTGGTAAACATGCTTTTAGGTGGTTTAAGTACAGTAATGTAATATTTGTACCAAGAGAGGACAATCCTCCAAAGTGCCCGGAGCTAAGGATAATAAAAAGATATTTGCGTCTTGTTAAAAGAGAATTCAAAAGCAAAAAAAGGTATCCAAAAGTGTGGTAGATTTTAAATGGGGATTGACTACCTGTTTGAGCAAAATGACAGAAAATACTATAAAAACGTTAATGGAAGGGTTTTCGAATAAGATTCAAAGTTTCATCACTAGTGATTATAATTTCAATCAAATAAAAAAATAAAACTTTTATTTACATACATGTATGTTAAGATTTTCTCGATATCACTCCTAATACTATGTACAACATGTAGTAGTAATAGTTTATTGTATTGTTTTATATTTAATATGACTTTATAACCTTAAAACAACACATTATTAACACTTCAATAAAATTGCTTTTATTTCACACTTTGCCAAGTAACATTTATGAATCATTCGTGCATGTTCGTTCTTGTTTGTAGTTTGAACCCATTTAAGTGATAGTAAATATGCATTTACTATAAGCAAAGATAATCAGAGGAAAACTATGGAGGCTTAAAATGACCAGCAAACAAGTTCTAAATGAATTTGGATAAAGAAACATTTTGATTACGATAAGAAGATTTTTAATAGGGGATTTTACAGAAAACCTTTTAATCCAGTCGGTTTTAGGTGAAAAAATTATGTTTAATCCTCAGAATATTGAGATGATTTACTTATTGGTCTATATTGTTTGATATAATGGCAATCAAATGGACAGATGATATTTTTTTTCTGTAATTTAAAACTTACTTCTTCTTACCTGGAACCTTCAGGAACTTACTTACAGAATGACTTGAAAAAATGGTTTAATCCTTAATTACAACAAGTAATAGTACAATTCTAGGGAATAACTACCACATTGAAGACATCTTTTTATAAATTCAAGTTCTTTCGTTCTAAAAAAAAAATATCTAAAAATGCTATATTCGTCGCTCCATAATGTGTCTAAATCAATTTTCATAATACAATACTTTTGAACCGTTACAGATATCTTTCTGAAATTTCACTTGGTTAAGACACTTTGATACTCTGTAGTTGATCTAAAGTAACTCAATTTTCTGTGTAATCAATGGCGTGGTCCGCGACTTTCTAATGAATTGAGACATATGAAATTTTTTGTGTTAATAGTCCTTATTAACTTATTGAGATTTTTGGTATTTGCGTGTGAATCAGTGGGAATCTTTTTAATTCCCTGTGACGGGAACAAGATCGTACAAATTAAATTGAAATTTCCTACAAATTTCATTATTCGTTAGGATTTTATTGAAGTTTAAATATTAATTTTATTTTTGAAAAAAAAAAACAGCAAATTCAAAATTTTAAGTTTCTCATAAAGTTTTGACATCAATTGACATTCGACTCACATTTTCTTAAAAAAATGTGAATCCTAAAGTTCTAGAATTTTTACAAATACCAAATACATTTGTAAGAAATTTGTAACTTTACTGAGAATCGAATCTAAATTAAATTTTCTCCAGTCAACGTGATCTAAATTCAATGCTTTTTTGATACACTGTGCTGTGCCGTCTCTGTAACACCCTCATTACAATTATGTGCGAAGTGACAATATTCACAGCAGTTTGTGGTGACTTCGCGAAACTAGTCACTTGCAGTCTAAAAAGGAAAGCTAATCTCTTTATTAAGTTCCCGGCTAGTTTAACAGGGGGTTTTTCTAGAAGGTAACCTAGGTAATAGTCTCTTCACGATACACAGTAGGGACACTTATATGCATTTACTGCCTTCTTACTATACTGCTTATATCGATTAAGTGATTTAACGCATTCTTTCTTAACACTCTACTACCTATTTTGTAGTCATAAAAAACAATTTCTTCCGCTCAAAAATCGTCACTATTTCCTTACGGTGCACTTAGTACGATATAGTATCGTGCTTGTTTTACGTGATGGCAATATGCCGCCATGCAAAGGGAATTGATTTGTTTTATAGGGTCTAGAGTAACAAAAAAGGAGCAACGGAAGAGCTGTTCGGTATACCTGATGTACGAACATAGATGTGTGCAGATCTTGTGGATCAGAATTCGTATGCGACAGCTTTGAATGATATTCATAGAGACGCCTCAAATTTCGCGGATTCAAGTTACCGTTTGAATGTTTTCTTGGAGGCCACCCACCGCTCATTGCAGACAATGAACAGATTTTGCGCGGTCAACAAGGGTAGTTTTAGCACAACTGAGATCGGGATGGAGCAAGAACCATTACTTAGCAAATTTCTCTCTTCTTGAATTTAGAGATTTTGTCAGATATCAGTTCATATCTTTGAATTTACTAAACACATTTAACTAGTTTCGATTAGAAAACTTCGCAGGATATTGGACAATTATTTTGGATGTGAGCGTGTCAGATAGATAGACAAACTGGCATTACAAAATTGGCTCAAATTTTGATTTGACGCATACATATATGGACCTTATGAGGTCTTTGATGATCCTTTCTTTGGTGTGTATCGTGAACTAAGTAAACTCTATCAATAAATGTGGTACAGTGTTTCAAATAAAAAATGAAATGGTAATAATAATCCAGTAACTTTCAAATCGCTAGTCCGATTTCAATCAAATTCCACAAAGTAATAGTTTTGAGTTTAAACAATGTAAATCTACAAGTAAAGGCTGATATCTTACCGTCTAAGGAACAAATTGAAATTCTTAGTAAAAAATTCTAACCTCAATAAAAAACAATTGAAGTCACTCCTCAGGGTATATTAAAAAATATCGACCAGAGCATAATTAGGTATATACATGATCCCTTTTTTGTATATGACAGCTTTAAGCAACATTCACAGCGCCGGCACAAATTCCGCGTTTAATGTCTTGTATGCACTTGGAGGCCACCCATCGCAGACATTGAAAAGATTCTGCAGTGGTCTAGGTTCCTTTCCATTCTTAATTACAATTAGTCTCGCATTGACCGTGCCGTCACAAACTTGTGACCATATAATTAAACCATGTTCATACAAGAGAAACCCTTAATGGTCGACTTTCTAATTTGAGTGTTTGGAGATTGATCGCTCCGATTTGGAAAAGGCATGAAGACTTTTAGTGCTTGCGAGAAATCTAACAGCATTAATGTTGCTCCTAAGTATTTTGTATTCTACATAGTTTTATTTTCTTTATATTTCAAATTAAACTCTTTGCTGGGTTACACCTTCAATTTCTCTCTCTCTCTTTCGCTACTCAACTTTACTTCAACAACTTATTTATGCTACTTAGAATCTAGGTTACCAATATCCGATATAAAGGCAATATAAATACAGATTATTAATAATAAATACAGTGTGCACATTAAGTAAGTAAGCGTTATTATGCCCTTTTTCCTTCCTCTCTTCATTCCTACACTTTCATCATAATATTAAATATTTAGAACTCACCTATTTAGACCATCAATGCAAACACCGAAGACACAGGGATTACTGAGACAAGCAAATCCAGCATGACCGCAACCGAACAGAGTAAACAACGACACAAAAGCCAATAACCAAATAACATTCGTGGAATGGGAGGCGGTAGTGAAGGTGGCAGAAGATTTGTCATTCGAGGAGCGGGTAGAAGTTGTAGTGTTTTTGGTGGAAGTTAAAGTTTTCCAAAATTTAAAATTACTCAAACTGTTGGCCATTTCATGATAGAGGATGGTAAAATTGCTGGCATGGAGAGAGGATTTATTGAAGGTGGCAATATGTTGTTCAGTTTGATATTGATGTTTTAACGTTGATGATGTTGACGATGACGAGGAGGAGGCCGAGGATATTGTAGACAAACAGGAAGTTTTAGCAGCTGTTGAGGGTGACGACAATGATGATGATAATGTTGACGATGTTGTTGTTACTCTTAAGGATATGTCATTATCATTGTTGTTGTTATTATTATTCTTGTTGTCCTCTTTATATTCTTGTTGTTCATTATTATTGTTATTCCTGTTGTTGTATACATGTGATAGCAACGTATTTCCGGTGTTAATATTATTGGAAATTATTGTTGATTTTACAGATGTTGCTGATGTTTGCTGTTCAAATTGTTGTTGTTGCTGCTGTTCTTGTGATAATGTTAGAATTTTGTCGTTGTTAGTTTGCAGGTGACATTTCAACTCACATTGTAGTTGTTGTTGTTGTTGTGTTTTGCTGCAATTTGAAAGGATCTCGTTGTATTTCCTTTAATTTGTTGATATCTTCGGATGCTTGTCTTGTTGTAACGATACTGCTGTTATTGTTGCTGATGATGGTAATGTCGGTGGCTGATGCTGCTGGTGCTTCTATTGCTGCTGTAGATGTTAATGATGTCTGTGTTTTTAATGATGTCGTCAATGGTGCTACTAATGATGAAAATAATGGCGACAAAGATGCTGCTGTAAATGATGTTGTTTTTGATGATGATGATAATAATGTTGTTGCTGACAATGTTGTCATCATTAGTGGTTGTTGTGTTACTTTCTGCAATATTTTCTTATTATTTATTTTTGTCTCATTTTTATATTGCATAGTTTTAGGTGTTGTTGTTTTCTTTAAGGATTTTTCAATATTTTCAGGATTTCTATTCTCATGATATCGTGAAGTATTTGTATTTATAACTAATTTTCGTTTAAATTCGCTGTTATTTTTCATTTTATATTAAAAAATAATAATAAATATTTTCTTTTTCTCTCCGTTTTCAATCTACTTGAAAATGTATTAAATTTCAAGTTAATAATCCGGCAATATTTTCTCTTTTATGTAATATTTTTTGATATTATCCTTTTTAAGGACATTTATGTGTGAGTGTATGTAGCAAATAAATGTTCGTTGATGTCATTGATTGATTATTGTATCTGTATTTATGTTATTTTTATCTTTATTTTTTCGCAAGAAAGAACTTTCGTTGAAAAATTTTTCGAAGAACTAGAATCTCCTTTTAAATGCTTCTCTTTTTTTAATGATTGTTTGTTGTATAAACGGTGGTGGTGGTAGTGGTAGTAATGTTTGTTAGTAGCTGTAGTAGTGTTAGTGTTTATTTATTTTTTTCTCTCAATAATAATTGTTGTTGCAGTACTTAACTGTTATGGTGATGCTCGTTTGATCCATTCAAATCCTCTTAACAGCTCAAGAGCCTTCCTTGTCCTTGCTGCTATTACAATCTGCTTCTTCTTCCGCTTTCACTTTAATTTTTAACAATTTTTTGGAAATTTATATAAATTGTTTATTTCCTTTATGGTTAATAAATGTTTATATTGTTTTATTCTCTGTTGTCCTGCTTGCATCCTTTTTGTCGTTTTCTTTTCTTTTCACTTCTTTTTGTTTTTTGTTTTTGTTTTAATCTATAATCGATGTGACTATTTTTTTATTTTAAATTTCAACTTCTTTTGAAATCGTATTTTTTTTTAATATTGACTTGTTAAATTTTTAATTGGTTGCTATAAAAGATACAAATTGAGAAAAGAGAAAAAATAGGTATAAGTAAATAAGAGATTTTTTTTTATAAAAAGCTTAAGAAAGAGAGATATAAAGTGCATATGTATGTAAATAAATTCGAATTGGAAATTAATTGTTAAAAAAGTTTCATTGATTAAGTTGTTTTTGTGTTAAAATAAAAAAGACATAAAAGGATTTTAATTAAAATTTCGTGCTTTTAATTATTTTTATTTTAATTTATGGGATTTTTTCAAGGTAGCAATAATTATGTTTAATTATTGCTATTCTGAGGAAAGGGGTTTAAAGTTATTTTATTGAAAAGATATGATTGACAGCTGAAATAAAAAAATAAATAAATAAAGACAAACCAAACCAAATATTAAACCTCAGAATTTTCGTTTTCGATGGCAAAAATTAAAAAAATAAGCAAAAAGTTGCCCTTAAAGCGAAAAAGAGATTATTTAATTGGAAAAAAACGGAATTTCTAAAGAAATATAAGCTTTTCTAGTTCAGTTCTAATTCAGTTCTCTTTCAATTCTCTTTTAGTTCTAGTTCAATTCTAGTTAAATTCTAATTCAGTTCTTATTCAGTTTTAGTTAAGTTCTAATTCAGTTCTTATTCAGTTTTAGTTCAGTTCTAGTTCAATTCTAGTTAAGATACTTGTTCAGATTCACTCTTAGATTCAAGATTAGATTCTGGTTCAGATTCTAGATTAGATTCTTTTTCATATTCTATTTGATACTTTTTCACATTCTACATCAGATTCTTATTCAATTTCTTCTACAGATTTAGTTAAGATGCCAGTTCAGATCAGATTCTAGTTTACATTTCATTTCAGATTCTAGTTCAAATTCCACTTCAGATTCTAGTTCAATTTCGGTACAGTATCGAGTTCAGATTTAGGTTCACATTCTGGTGCAGATTCCAGTTAAAATTCTAATTCAGATTCAGGTTCAAATTCCAGTTCAGATAATGGTTCAGACTGTAGTTCAGAATGTATTTTAGTTTTTAGTTAAGATATTAGTTCATATTGTAGTTAGGAATCTAATTAAGATTCTGGTTCTGAATATAATTTAGATTTTAGTCAGTATTCAGTTGAAAAATATAGTTAAGGTACTGATGCTACTTTGGATTCCAAATGAGATTCTATTTCATATTCTGGTTCAGATTCGAGTTCATATTTTAGTTAAGATTCTATTCCAATTTCTAGTTGGGATTCTGGTTAAGATTCTAATTCAAATACCAGTTCAGATTCTAGTTACGATTGCTGTTGATATTCTAGATCTGCTTTGAATTTAGATCAGAGTTCAAGTTCTAATTCCGATTCTAGTCATTAATCTAGTTGTGAATCTTTTTCAGTTTTAGTTTAGATTATTGTTTGGATTCCAGTTTAAATTTTAACTCAAATTCCAATTAATATTCTTATTCAGATTCAGTTTTTAGTTCACATTCTTATTCAGATTACAGTTTAGATTTTAATTAATTTTTAGTTTAGATTCTGGTTAAGATTATAGTTTAGATTGTAGTCTTTAATGTGCTTAGTTAAGATTCGAGTTCAGATTTTTGATTTTAATTCTGATTCCAGTTTATATTTAATTTAGATTTTAATTAAGACTCAAATTTAGATTTCCTTTTCATTTGTTTAGATTTTAGCTAATTTCTATTTAAATTCCAATTAAGCTTTACTTATTTTCTTAATAATAGTTCTTAATCCGTTTTTATTTTCCATATTGCAATTATAAATTTATCAGTTCAAAAGTTATAGTATTTAACAAGAGAAATATTATTTTAAATTACACAAATTCTCTGACATAAATTGATTACAAAATTATGCTGATTTCACAAAAACATTCACTAAATGATCTTTATTGACGCAGACATATTTTTTGCGTTTATTTTTGGTTTCAAATTTAATTAAATTGAATCTTTCAAAAACACTGACCTTGAAGTCTGTTATTATTAGAGTCACTTGTCAAGTTCTGTTTATCTATAGAAAATATTGTTTTCTACATTTTTCTTCCCTCCACCTCCACAAGTGGTGAAGAGGGTATATTAACTTTGTCATTACATGTGTAGCGCTAAGAAGTCATCAACTCAGAACCCATAATGTATATTTAGTTTTGCATCACATCAAAATCTAAATAGATTCTGTTGTTGGCACGCTCACATCCACAATACCTGACAGATCTCAATGAAGTTTGGTCTGAGTATTTATTATTATTCTAAAAATTTCCTATTCAAAACTAACAAAATGACATAATATTAATTTATATTATTATATGTATGCACTTGTGGTGGAGGGTATTGAATATTCGACTAAGCCGAATATTTAATTCTTATTTGTTTATCTTTATTTTTGCTTATTTTCGTATTTATTGCATTAAAAGAAAATCTTAATAAACCATTAATTAACTAACGATTTGTAATATTAAATTTAATTATTTAAAGCCAAAATGAAGCCAAAAAATTAACAACAAGGATATAAATCATTTTGAGAGATCCTGTCTATTTTTTTAGTTAAGAAAAAAAGCAGAATGAAAATGAAATTGTCTAAGGATGATGATAAATTATAATGAATGATATTGAGTGATTTGTGTTAAGATAAAATTCATTATAAATAAAATAATTTACTTTAATTTACTTCATTCTCGTCCTTATAAAATTCATGAAAGTTGATGAAGCCTATTGATTTTTATTAGACACACAATTTTCTTGTTATCATTAGTTACCCACTCAGATACTCGAATACATAATATAGGCATGCACAGACACACACATTCATACAACGTCAGCATGTTGTCCTGGTGTTATATACACGTAAACTAATAGAATTTGATAAATAACACTATGAAGAAATAAATACAAGTTTATTTTTAAACAACAACAAGAAAAGCAGCAACTCAATCTATAACTTCCCTTTCCCTGTTTTCTTTGCATGATTTTACATGGATCTTTATGTGTGTGTGTGCATATGTAAATATAAGAGTGCAACAACCTCTCTAACAAAATTGTTACATTTGGCAAATGTTTATTTTGAGAGGACTTTCTTTTTTGAAACTCTCACACTTTCACAGTGTACTACTTAGGTATACCCTACGTCACCATAGGTGGTTGGGGTATTATGAAGTTTTGTTGATGTTTGTAACATAAAAAATTATGTAATGTCTATTTATAAGTAGAATCACTTTCTGAGTCGATTTTACAATGTCCGTTTATCTGTCTGTTTGTCTGTCCGGCAGGATGTTCATGTAAATGTTGTGAACACACTATGATTCGCAATTTTTGATATGTTTCGATCAATATTTACTATAATTTATTTCTTTGCCTCAAGGACAAACCTTTTTAAAATTGGTCATGTTCGATTGAATAATGCAGGTAGTTCCCATACAAATGTCTTACGGAAGGGAGGTTTAGGTCATAAAAGTCCTAAATATAAAGCGATTTCAACGATATTGAATACAAGTTTGTCTAATAAAAATCGATATTCCAAATTATGCGAGGATCGATCCATTACTTCAAATAGGTCCCATACAAGTCCCCTTCCAAATATCACTTTAAAGGACATAAATTCACATATACGTAGGAATTGTAATAACAAATAGTTAAATTATAAAAAATACAATCTGAAATCGACGTTCGATATTACATGACATTTCTTTTCAATCTCCGAAAAAACCTCAGAAAAAATCGCCTAAATAAAACGCATTAATTTCAAACAATTGTAAGTATCATATTAATGAACTTCACAGTTAATCATAATCAAAAAGCAAATTGTACGAGGGTCATTCATAAATTTTTAGTAGCTGTCATTTATAATCAACAATGTGGTGTAGGATATTACCATAGTCGGGCTAGAACGACTAGAATATTTTTACTTGTTTTTGTTTATTGTTTATGTATTTGTATAATATATGCGTGTATTTGTTAGTATACAAAGTAACTTTGTTTATTTTAAGATTTGTTTTTTAAGGTTGTTTTCTTATTCTCCTTTTTTATCTTCTTATATAATTTTTATTTTTCTTTTCTTTTTTGCATATTAAATGAAAAACATGATTTACGTTTTGCCACAAAATATTTTTTTCTATTTTCCTTTTCTCAGTTTTCTCTCTCCCTCTTTCTTTTGTTTTTATTAGTAGTTTTTCATTTCCTTTGACCCTTCTAATATTTCTTTTCTTTTTCTTTTCATCTTCATCATCATCAGTTGTAATTTTTTTGTTGCTCCTAAAGGAAAATAAGAAAAGATCATAGAGAGAGAATTTCGGTTGTGAGAGGAGGTTTTTTTAAGGTGTAGGGAAGTGTAAATGCATAAAAAAGATACAAATTTCATTCATTTTTTGTTAGGTAATATAGAGCAGAATAAAAAGAAGTAAAACATAAATTATTTGTCAAGAGCATTGTAGAGAGTATTAAAATACACTGTTTACAAAGAGATTTTAACTTAAATTCTTTGAAGAAATTTTCTAAAATAGAAATTTAATATTTAAAAACAGTTTCATTTAGTTAATGCAAATACAACTTGAATTCTTCTCTAAGTATGAAAAGACTTTAATCTATTATCTAAAACAATGGCGTATGATTGATTTTTAATAACCGAATTATTTTCAGTCCAAAGAAAAATCTATCACAATTGGAAGATGTTTATTAACTTAAAAATTTAAATTGAAAGTATTATTTACAAAATACAACTCGCAAGTGAATATTCTTCTATATAGGGAAAATTGTTCGTAAACTCATGACGTATGATTGATATTTTTAAAACAAAATTATATTACTCATACGTAATTAATTTAAATGAATTTAATTCAGTGAAAGATTAAAATTCTTTAAATCGAAATTATTGAATAGATTTTATCGAATAGTAAGGGAATTTAAAGATATCTGAAAATATACTTTCCAGAATTAAGATATAAAAAAACACATTAACATTTTCGAAAATCTGTCTTGTTTACAGATCAAAAAACATTTTCGACTTCATATAAAAGTTTCTTATATTTTACATTTGAATTTGTAAAAATTTCTGTTCTTAAAAATTCTATTTAAATGTTGAATCAAAAATAGAAAAAATTTCCCAAAAAATTGCTATTTTTATAATGAGTGAGATCGAAAAATTCTTAACCACTAAACCTACAGTTTTAGTTTTATTATTTTTAAATTATTATTACAATATCCCAGTGGCTTTCTGTCACTTTGTCCGAACAAGTAGTCCACTTTTTTGAACTCTTTAATTCTTTTTTAACAAGAACCCAATATCACTGCCACGGTTTTAGCTTATGGCAGTTTGGTGGATTTGCCTTTTTTGTACCAAAAAAGGCAAATCCATATCATATTATTGTTCTTGTATCGCTCAAGAGTTTGTTTACCATTGTGACAGGATGACAGTTAGCCATAAGCAAGAAATTGTTTACAAAACTTGACTATTGAAGTCCGTGCTTTGTTTTTGGCCTTTAATTTTAAGCAGAATTTCTGCCAGGAACTTTTTGAGCCCTGTATTTTTATAAATCTTTCATTCCTTATAGTTCGAGCTAACCGGAATGCTTCGCTTCCGAACCCAATAAGAACTTGTGGGGATAAAGTTTATTCAAAACGAAAGCATAATAAGCATAGCAGGGCTGAAACTAAAAAGGAAGGAAGTTTTTGATGAAATTGGTTTAGATCTTCATAAAATTTAGAGAAATCAATTTTTGAGGTAATTCACAACAAATAATATCCATTATTGAGAATGCTAAAGAGAATAATAGACTTAAGTGCGTATATAGGTAAATTAATTCAAAAAGACAGTTAAAATCTAAAATTAATTTAAGAATTAAATGAAATATAAATAATGTTTAGAGTTCAAAATATTTTAAATCAAGTTGATTAAAAATTTAAATTAAATTTTTCCTAATTCTTTAGAAAATGTTATGTATGTTTATAGAAATATTCACCAGTGTATAAATTTTTAAAATCGGTTCATTAAAAATGACTCTTCAGCTTAAAAGTGTTCGCTCAAGAATTGATGCATTAGAGTGTAAAAATGTGACGTGATATGAGTGTTATCACATGTGATGGAGGTTAATAACAATTCGGCGCAGTTATTCTTTCTTGTTACAAAAAAATGTCATTTTAATGAAACGATGTTTGTTATCATTTTTGGAAATAGTGTAAAAGGTTGTTTTTTTATTTGTGTGTGTGTGTGTTTTTTTTAAATTTTTATTTCCAACTCTCTTCATTTTTATATCTCGACATTTTTCTTTTTACTTATATTTTCATATAAGTAAAAAACCTAAAAAAATCTCTATAGCATTTTTTTGCCACAAAACTATTAGTTTTTTTATTTATATAAAATAAAAAATACGACAAGTGAGGGGAACAAAGTGGAAACTAAAATGAACATTCTGTCATCATGTTTGATTTCCTTTTTTGTGTTGGTATTTGTTCGGCAACCAAAAAGAGAAAAAAGGAGGTGGCAGATTTTATTTGTCTAAAAGTGTTTATTTAAGAAAACCCATAAATTAAATAAAACCAAACAAATAAACAACTAAACATACAAATACCAACACATACAACATTAAAACAAACACATCTACAAATACATATACACATCTACAATGCACACAAAAAAGAACTCATCTATCTGTTTTGGTTTAAGTAAGATAAATAGAAAAATTTTCAAGGAAATTTATGTCAAAAAAATTTAACAAAAAATAAAAAAAAATATTTTATATAAATAAAAATACCAAAAACAACAAAATAAAAAAAAGAAGGAAGAATTTTTGTTTTGGCAACAAACATAAGAATAGTAATTATTAAGAGGATTAAAGACATAAAATGAAAATATACTATTTGTCATCATCAGATCTTAATATTAGATATGTTTGTAAGCTGTGAGAACGAAAAATTCTTAACACAAGTTAATGAAAACGGAACCACAAAACTTACATTTTAAATCTTTTTTATTTTATTGAAGTTTTTATTAAAATTTGCAAAAAAAAAAAGTCTCCAGTAATTACATTGTGAACTTTTCGGGAACCCTTCCTTATAATTTTATTGTACTTTATTTCGAACAGGTATTGTACCACAATTTTGGATATCTATTTTCTGCTCTTCACTTTTTTTAACATGATCTTAATATCAGTAGTTTGGACGATTTGCCTTTCTTGGTACAAGTACCACACTTTTGTTCTTATACCTCAATTCAAGGGCTTGTTTATCAAAGTAACAGGATACAGATTTATATATGAATGGAAGCAGCTTTTATGTAGAGATACCTTAATATAAATTTCGGTTCTAAAATTTTCTTCAACATTTAAAAACGTCAAATTTTTGACCAGGAAGATAGAACATTTAATATAAATTTCAGTGCTCTGTTTTTGGCGCCTGAATTGTTACAGCCTTCCCGTCAAGAAATTTTTGAGTCTTGTTTGTTTATAAACATGCATTCGTTTTAATTTTTCGTTTAAAGAAATCCGAGCACTGACCAAACCAGGCTGCTTTCCTGCCGGCAGTGTATAGAGAACTCAAATTGTTTCTATTTTTATAGCTTTCACTACAAGTGGTGTCATTTTGTGTGTAACGCTAAGAAGAAAACCTGTCAGGCCCCGACAGGTCCGACGGTTTGTCTGTTGTTGACATGCGCACATCCATGATATAATATTGACGGAGCTCAATTGATTTTGCTTGAGTATTTGTTACAGTTTCCTTTTTAATACCAACCAAATCGGTTCAGTGTATTAATTATAAATCGACAAATTAGAATGAAATTTTGTCATAATATTAAGCTCTATATACTTCATTAGAAAATGTTATAGTCAGATTTTATGACTCATTAAGTGCTCCTATATTATGTTGCTTTAATATTGTATGAGTTTGTGTGTGTATGTATCAGTTTGTATGAAAGAAACATAATGTATTTAGTTCACATGAATTTGTGGTGGAATGTATTGAAGATTCGGCATAGCCGAATATAGCGGGTTTTATGTCAACGGAGAAGTTCTCCCGATTCTGCTAAATAAAATTGGAAACAGTCATTTAACATAATAACTGACATTTTTTACAAAAGTATCTTGACAAAAAACACAATCAAATAATATTTGTATTAAAATATCTAATGTGTGTTAGGAATTTTTCGATTTTACTCCTTATCTTGTTTGTTTTTGTTTTTGTGGATAGACACAATTTATAGTGTTATGGTAGGTTTTGTACATTATTTAGATAAATAACATGTTTATTGTTGAAATTTACATTTAGTAATATTAATCTGTGATATTTTATATAAAAAATAAATAAATAAAAATAAAAACAAATATATTTATTTGTTGTTTGTCCTTTTTTGAAAGGACATCTAGAAATTTTATTTACTCAAGTTACAAATTAAAGTTTTATGTGATAAACAATAAATAATAAACAAGATTTTTTTTACAAAAGAAATATTTTGGAATAAAATTTAGGTTTTGATGATTTTTATATAAACTTTAATCTGTTTGCTTAAGGAGTGAGATCGAAAAAGATATTAACATAGGTAAAAAGCAACAATACAAACTTAAAAAGTATCCATTAGAAACTTTACAACTTGCAGCATTTCGTACGATATCTTGCGCTTCAGATTACATTTGTAGCGTCGTACTCAATTTCTTCCTTCTAAAATACCAAAAAGGAGTTAAATCCTCATCTAAGATTTGGATACCATTAACTGATTAATAATGTTTTACAAACTTTTGCGAATTCTTTGAGCCATTTGCATGCTGAAACATGCATCTAAGCGGTAGTTCTCACTCAACATAGCATAACATATGGGCACCAAAAAGTAAAACAGTACACCCTTGTTTCGATTTTTGAAAAAGGACCTAACAAGTTACAACCAAAACACTCCCTCCTGTTGATTTAATATGTCACGAATTTTGTTGTTATAGTTCGGCTGTACCCAATGGTTCTTTCTTTGGGAAAAACTTTAGTTTAATACAGCTATCGCCGAGTTGACAATATTTGCAAAATTGAAATTGGGTCGGAACAGAGATTCAATTGTCATGGGAACCATTTGCTTCGGATATAGTCGACTTTACTTTTTTTCTTTTTTTAACATACTCCATCAGATTTGAATTGGTTAACTTAAGAAATATATCGATAAGATTTTTTTGGCAAAGACGAAGCTTGGTAAAATAGATTCAATATTTAAGATTAATTCCATGTAAATATTCAGCTGAAATTGCGTTTTAAGATCATCCATCTCACGTATATGAAAATATATATAAACACGTACAAAATCTTTCAATGTCACTACAGCGTTTCGAATAGGTCAAAACAAGAGGTAACCAGTAGGACAGATCTGTAAATTGGCCGGACTTAATACGACGAAAAATTTTATTCTTTTTGTAGCCTTTACTTCAAATTGGATTAAATTGACTAGTTTTAAAATATTTTGGATATTTCCTTTACACATATAGGAGCGTATTGTAGGACTTCCAACAATAAGTCAACTTTTTCTTGCTCTAGTTTACAACTCTGCTCTGGTCGAGTAGAATTCTTCTTGTCTTCTGTGTCGAAATCCCTCCAAAAAATCTCCAAACTTTGTTTAATGGACTGGGATATTGAAGTGAGAATAAGTATAACATAGCTGGTGGTTTTTATAAAACTCTTATGAGCCAATATAAACAGGAATATAAAAAATCAATGTGTGATTATTGAATGAATCTTAAAAACTCGTCCGATTTACTATAAATTTTTATAGTGTCTTCTTATATATTTCAATATATCGGCTAAATTTTTCAAAAGACACTTTATTGTATATATATATATATATATATATATATATATATATATATATATATATATATATATATATATATATATATATATATATATATATATATATATATATATATATATATATATATATATATATATATATATATATATATATATATATGGAAAGTTTATAGATTATTTATAATATTTGGTAGCATGTGTGGGAAGTACCTTCCATACGAAGTAATTATTCATAATAAGATATCTAATATTCATTGCTCGAGTTATTTTGTCGGAATCATTCTTATATGAGATTTATATATTCCTGTATGTTTGCAATAAAATGTAGTAAATACTTTTTGATAGGACGAAGGAGAAGGAAACTCCAAATACAAAAAATATTAATAATTGGGTATCTCATATTATATTAAAGCATTGATTTGTCATACTAAGACTTAGGGTTCAGGTATCCTCCATACAAAGCAACTTTTAATTATCTTTCATTACAGCTGGATTAAAATTTCGTCCGTATCATGTCACTATGAAACAAATTCAATTGAAAAACAAGTAAGAATGTTACATTCGTTCAAGTCCAACTATCTTATACCCTACACCACAATATTGGTTATAAATAATAGTTTCGAAAAACTAATAAACGACCTTCGTATAATTTGACTTTGTGATTAATACTAACGTGAGGAGTACATTATGCTGACAATAACACTTAAGTGTTCACAAACAGATCGATAGATAGATAGATAGATAGATAGATAGATAGATAGATAGATAGATAGATAGATAGATAGATAGATAGATAGATATATAGACGGATGGACGGAAAGATATCGTTAAATCGACTTCGGTAATGTGGGGTATAAATATGATCAGGAGGGGTGTTTGCCCCCTGGTTATGGGAAGTATAGCCGCCATAAATTCGTACTAAATATTGATTATCGAATATTGACAGTCTTTAAATTTTAGGGCACTCATAATATTATGATAATAATTCAATATAGGGAAGAACGAATCGGTAGGAAACATATTATGCTTATATTAATAATAAGACATTTAAGACGAGAGTCTTAAAATTTTGTCGCAAGCTGTGAGATGGACTCACTGGAATTATATAAAATGAATGAATAAATGAAAGAATTTAAATTATTTCCTTAAATTGACTGTGAAAGGCGCAGTGTAACAAGTATTTTGTACCTTCTTTGGTACTTTCTATTCTGAAATAGGAAGTGTTACCAAAAACATAAACTTTTTGACTTTAAAAATAAATATTATTTTTATTCTATTAAAGTTTAATTCAAATTCCATTTTTGAATTTTAAATTCTTTTATTTTGACAAAATCTGTGAATCAATAGTTCAGTTCCTTTTTTTTAATTTTTGGCTTTGAATTGAAAATATTAATCCAGACTTTGTATATTTTCATATTTATTGAAAAATATTTATTTATGTAAATTCAAAATATTCTATTTATGATAATCGAATAAGAGTTATAAAAACACAAAATACAAAGAATTATTGAATTTTAGATAATAATGATTTTTGCAATATTTAAGGGACAGTGAAGCAGAATAAATATGATAATAAATTATATTCTAAACTTAGAACTCTTTTTAGAAGTCGAGGTAGGGGCATGTAGTGTTAGAAAGTATATCTCAATTTTTATCAGAAACCTACAGTCCTTAAAAGTTATGTAGAATTAAAAATATTTGTATGCCCTCCACCACCAATAATATACCTCTATATTAACTTTATCATTCCGTGTGTAACGCTAAGAAGGAATACTATCAGAATAAATATACATTGTATTCTTGCATCAAATCAAAATCTGAGTTGATTTAGTTGTGTCCAACTGTCTAACTTTCTATCTGTCTGTCCGTCTATCTGCCTTCGTCTGTCTATGCATCTGCCTTCCTGTTATTGGCACGCTAACATACACAATAATTGATACAGCTCAATTAAATTCGGTTTGAATATTTGCTATAGTCTTGAGAAGGTTCCTGTTTTAAATTAACAAACTCGGTTCGGTATATTAAAAGATATAGACCAATATCTGATGCAACCTCTATTTTCAAACATTCTAAATATTGTTAATTATTAATCGATAAATTAGAATAAAATTCTATATAACTTAAAAATATAAGTTATATAGGCTTCATTACCATCCAAAAAGATTCTCAAAATCGGTTCAGTTATAAACAAAAATACAATTAATTTTATTACTCATTAAGTGTTCCTGTTTTATATTGAAGAAACACTTTTATATATTCTATACATTTTCGAGTGTATGAGTGTGGGTGTATTTACGAAATATAACGAATGTACTTCACATACATTTGTGGTGAAGGGTATTCAAGATTTGGCATTGCTGAATATAACATTCCTTCTTGTTTATTTCTATCATAAATAATTTGTTGATTTTTTATTTAATTTATTTATTTTTTAATTAATATTTTTTCTCGTTTAAAATTCTTTAATTATTACCCCCCACTGTATTTAAATATTTTATATATTCTGTAATATTTTGTGGCATGAGTCTACATTTAAATTATGCACAAAATACACATAATTACATGGCAACATTGATTAAACAAAAATGAATTTTAAATGTGGTTCGTTTGTATGTTGATAGTTGATATATCATTGTGTATATGTATGTGTATTTGTATTAGATAAACTCATACATACATATATACTCGTACATAAATTGCACATTCAGCACATATTTAATTATTTAAAAAAACAATGAGAACGACTAAAAAAATATAATCAAAATTTTAAATCGTATAATTTTAATAATAAAAAATAAAATTTAATAAAATTTTGAATCAGTGCAACTAATTTAAACCGTTATGCCTCTTAATATATTTCACTGGGCCACCACCGTGAACTAGTTAACCACTTTTGTCTTACCTAATCGGGGTTAAGTGTAATAAAGGTTATTTCGCATATCGGAAATTATGTTTGAGTGTCATAACTCAACCAGCCAATTCGACGTCGACGATGAAAGCTTAGGAATTAGTGGCAATAACCTGTTTTATACGATCTTAGGAGAATTTTGTATAAGTTCATAAAATAATTCCTCTGAAGAAAGCTTAAATAAACGAGCCTAACTATTGCTTCTTTTCTTGAGAACGCTATGAAATGAAATGTTCTACTCTATCCATAAAAGTGGTATAACTCTATAATTTATGCTTTCATAAAATACACTGGCATTATCAAAATATCCGCACTTATTGGCGATCTAGGAGGAGGCTTTTGAAACCATTATAAATATGCGTTTAAGTGATTTTCGAATGTTTGGCACGTGAGTATGAACCAGCATTTTGCAGCAAGTTTTATAAGAATGAACTTGTGTTTATGGTTTTTAAATTTTCAACCGACATAAAATTTATATGGGAGTTACCTGTTATATTGGGCCAAGTTTAGTAGGTTTCATCTTTTATACAAATTTTCTTCTATATATTTTTTCAATTAAGATCTCCCCAACGTTTTCATAGACGGACAAATGAACATTGTTAAATCTACTTAAAAAGTGATTCTAATCGGTGTACGATCGCACGTGTATGTACGAACGTTTTATTAATCCATTACTTGTTCAAGAGTTGTAAGATTTCATGCTTTGTTCCTTCAGAACAGGGTATCAGAAATTTTAATATATCATTTTTTACCTAAAAACCGGATTAGTTCTTTTGACGATGTCATAATGGTACAGTAAAAAGGAATTCTTGAAAGTTGGATCAACCTAAATGTATGATACATTTTGACATTATTTCATCTGTTCAGAATTTTTTGCACTTGAGTCAATTGTTAAACTTTGTTAGTATGAAGATGGTGTTTTAAGGTTTGTGCTTAGACCACATATTTTAAAATTATAACAGGAGAGTTCATGGGAAACCTGATCTGGGCAGAAACAAAACCACATTTTATTTGTAAGTCAAAGAAAATTGGAGAAAGTAACAGTCCAGTGAGTCCAGTGCGCAATAATCAAAATCAATAACTAATTTGATGACTTTTAATTAGTTATATTTTTAGCTATAACTTTTTTTTTACTAAACCGATTTTAAACATTTTTGGAGTGGTAATGAAGTTCACATGACCTTATGTTATGGCTAATTAATTATTATTTATCGATTTATAATTGACAGTTTGACTTTAGTTCTTCTTTTTGAATCGGTCTATATAATTTAATTTAACTGCACTGATTTTACTGCTTTTAAAAATAAATCTTCTCAGGACTATAAAAACTAATTTCACCAACTTTCATTGAGTTCTGTCAATTATTATGGCTGTGAGATTTCCAAAAGCAGACAGACAGAGTCAGATTTTGCAGCAGCTAAATCGAGTCAGATTTTGATTTGCTCAACTATAATGTGATCAAAATTTGAAAGTTTTATATAACACGAAAAACTGCATAGTAAGATAGAATCTTTGTAAACTGAAGATAATTATTAACAAACGGAGCAAGAAATAAACAATAATTCAGAAATGGCAACAAATGACTGAAACATTACGTTTATTTTAAAAACGACTTATGTCTAGTTATCATGAATTTCAATTTAAATAAAATCGTTAAATGCAATTCCATCTATATTTTTTATAATATTTTCAATAATTAAATTTTTAATCCAAAACATTTGTCTGTAGAATATTCGATTAAAAATACGAATTCAAATTTTATTTAAAAAATAAATGGACTTAACACATTTTTTCTTAAAGAAAAACTCATGCGTATGGGAAGGTGTAATCATATAAAAATTATTTAGAATTTTCTTCTGAGGGGAAATAAGGAAAATATAAGGTGTAATAAGGGTATATATTTGTGTATTAGTTATAAGAAAAAATGGAAAACAGAGAATGTATTTTTTACATATTGAATTTTTATATAAACTTAAGTTTATATGAGGGCAATCTTTGTTGCATTTTTTTTTCAGTATATAGAAATGGGTTGAACACTTATTTAAATTAAAGAATAAATTATTTTATAAAGAAGAGAATATGTGTGAGTACGAAGGTATCTTGCGAGTATTTGAGGTAGAATTAAGTTTGCAGCCTTTTTTGAAATCGCAAACAAATAAACTTTTATTGTGTATCAAGTTGTGTGTGTAAGATTGTTTAATGTAAATTGAATTACAACTGTAAATAATATAACAGTTGCAATACAAAGGAATATTCCATTTGTACACAAAAAAAATAAGTAAAAATGCTTTAGTCGGCTTTGCCAATTCATCAATACCCTGCACCATAAATGCTTGTGAAGTAAATACGTTTAGTTTCCTATATACACACTCATACATATACTCAAACGCATACAATAAAAGGGCTCTTTAGTATATGATGCGAACACTTGATGAGTCATAAATTTGGTTATATTTTTGGCTATAAATTTTTTTTTCTACAAAACCGATTTTGATAATTTTGATGGTTATGAAGTACATATAACTTTATGTTATGGCATATGACAATTGACAATTTTATGAACGAGTTTTGCTTGAACTTAGAGGATGCCTCAGATATTGTTTTAAATACGAAACTTCACCACTTGTGGTTGTAGAGGTTATAATTTAGAAAATTCGGTTTAATTTTAAATCATCCACATTTAATATGGTCTAAAAAAACCTATTTTTATGTGCTTTTAACCACATTGAAGCTTCCAAAAAAGAATTTTGTTTAAAAGGCTTTGGGAGTTTAAAACAAAGAAGTTAAATTAAAAATTTTGAATAAAAAGGTATCAAACTCTAGAGGGTCTGAAGTTAAGTTCAGACTTAATAGGGTTAAGTTTAGACCCTCTGAACTTTTCAAATTCAAATGCAAATTAATTGAAATCTATATAGAAAAGTATATCACAGGGCTGAAAGGAAGTAAAAATTTTTTAAATGAATAAGAAAAATTAAACAAATTAGCATGTATTTGGGTCCATACCATACAAATGGACATTTTCAGATCCACCCTGATTTCAATAAAATCTATTTATATCTACTTTTATACCGAGATTGCAATTTTTGAAAAAAAATAGTTTTTTGAAACTTTGTTCATTTTTTAAGCTCGCAATTTCCAAAAATCTTAAAAAAAAAATTAAAAGGTTTGTTCTCCAACTGATGTCGATGCTTAAATTCCAGCTTTATGACTTTAGAAATTAATACAAAAATGATAATGTTAAAAAAGGTTTAATTTGGGGAACTCTGGTTCTTCCTACATTTAAGTTTTTTTTAACATTTTTATAAAATACAAAATCCCATAAAATAGATTTCAGATGAATATTGATATGATATAGGTTTCTTAGATATTGCTACTGGAAATGAGTGTAACTACTTTTTGGTAAAATTCGAACTTTATTAAAAGAATTCATTCAAATGAAAATCCTTAAAATCGGTTCAGATATAAGGAATCGTTTTAAGTTATTTTATTAACCATGTCTAAGCTTGAGACCTTGAGGGACTATTCCCGTTAAGTTCAAACTTGAACTGGTCTACATCTCTGCTATAACTGTGTGAAATTTTATTGAATTAAAAAAACAGGTTACAGATTTCATTCCATTTTTCATTTCTTTTTCATTTTCACTTGAAACACAGTTAGTTTTTCTTTTATCTTGTCCCACTTGCTGATAAACAAATTTGTTCCAATTTCTTTATTATTTTCTCGTTGCTATAGGAAGGAGACTCCCAACTCATAATTAAACAAAACATTTCAACAATTCAAAAAAAAAAAAAATATTGAAACAATAAATGTGGGATAAATATAATAAACTCGGTTCTTTCATGCTCAAATGTCTGTTAGGTTGACACTTCAATATATTTATGTTTGTGTGAAAATTCTCAGACAAAAAATATACAAAATTTAGTTTATAATAAAACAAGAAGTTTTTTGTATGTTTCAATTTGTTAACACAATAACAATTGATGATACATCAATTTATTTTTTAAAAGTTCAGATATTTTTGATAAAAAAGGGAAAATTCTTGGAATTTATTTTTTTTTACCAAATTTAAGTATTATTTTATTACAAGTATTTAATTAATAACATTTTTTAAGGTATTTTTACCTTTGATTTATGAAAATTTTTTATGATCGATTTATTTCATTTTAAAAAAATTTATAACACTCTACGACAACGTGGGTATTATGCGTTTATATAGATGTTTGTAACATACATAATGAATGGTTTAACACCCAATATTAAGAATCATTTTCTAAGTCGATTTAATGATCCGTCTGTCCTTCTGTCTGTTTGTCTGTACGGCTGGTTGTCCATGGAAACGTTGTGGACACTCTAAATATCGCAATTTTCGAAATATCCTGATTAAATTTGGTATGTCTTATCTTTTTGATCAAGAACAAAGCCTATGATTATATTCGGTCCAATTATCAGGTATCTCCTATGCAAATGTCTTCACGGAATGGTGTTTAAAGGTCCTAAATATAAACCGATTTCAACGAAAATCAATAAAAGTAAGTCTTAATCGATGTGTCATTTAATGCGAGAATCGGTCCATTCATAAATCTCATAGGTCTTGTTGGTCCCATACAAGCCCCCTTCCAAATGTCGTTGGTATTATACTGATCAAATTATGATAAATATAATCTAAAGTAGATGACAGAAATTACATAAGGGTCAGTCCATCATTTCTTCTAGCTCCCTCTCCCAGAAAATATCATTTTCAAACCCATAAATTTTACATAAATGTTAGTTTTGCAATAATGTCCGCACTCATAAGAATAAATCAGAAAAGCATTTATACGAGGGTCGTTTATAAATTTTACAACCAATAATTTAATGTAGGGTATTATACAGTTGCTTTTGACCAAATATATACAGTTTTACTTTTTTTATTTCTAATAAATTTGTTTTAAATTTTAACAAATAATTGAAGTATGAATTTGTAAATGTCAAATATTTGTTTACCACTCAATCAAAATCAAATTGTAAATTTATTTACAATTTTACATATTTTTTTATAAATATTTTGCATTCCAAATTTATTTTGTCAAAATTCATTAAAGTGCAGCAGAAGGAAATTTTGCAAAAAAAATGGATTTCGGGATTGTGAAGAAAATTCTGTCTGCATGTTTTCACTAAAATAAGACCTTTATTTCTAATTTTCAGTTCTGTTGAATCTTAAATATTATCCACCATTAAGGCAAATAATGACTTCAAAATCATAAAATAGAAAAGAAAGAAAGGCACAAGGCTCAAAAAGTTTCTGGTAGGAACGATGCTAAACATTTGGAGGCCAAAAACAGAACACGGAAATCGAAGTCAAGTTTTCACAATTGAAGACGAATATATGTTCTGTCAGATTTTTTGCAACGCTCTGGTCGAAAATTTTATGTTGCTGATATTCGAGGAAATAATGAGGAAAAGTTTAGGACCCAAAAGCAGTTAAAATCGTTCAACAAATTCTCAGTTTGGCAAGCAATATGCAGTTGCGGCAAAAGAAGCCAATTATTTATTTTAACGAGCTCCAAAATACTGAAATTTACATCCAGGAAGGTTTACAAAAAAGGCAGCTTTCATTCATAAGCCTTCAAAATATACTCACTTATTTTTGACCTGATTTAGCATACTGTCATTATGATAAATAAGTTAAAAATGTCTTATTTGTACCAAGAAAAATCAAAAGGCAAAAGTAACATCGGGCACTTGCTAAAAAGGAATTTGAAAAGCACAAAAAGGTGTCTAAAAGTGTGGTAGATTTTAAACGGAGGTAGACTATCTGTTCGAGCAAATTGAGTGAAAGTGCTATAATAACGTTAATGCAGTGGTTTCCCAACTTTGAAAATCTCAGAAATCTATTTGAGATTTTCAGGAAATGTGGATTTTTTAATTTAGTGCTAAATGAATTCATTCGATTTGTTGGATGCCCTAAAAGCCACTTCGATAGGATTAAAAAGACGTTGAGGTCTTTAGAATTCATTTTTATTTTTAAATGCAGGGTGAAATTCTATAGGGTCTGAACTTATCCCTATTTATACTTTTTTGTACTGATCTAGTCTGAGTTTTTTCTCAAAATAATTTTGTTAATTTCAATATAGTTGTTTTTTATTTATCAGCAATTTTTTGTTACCATATTCATGCCATTTTAAACAATTGTACATATACATATGCTGACATTCCATTCCATTCAAGGATGTCATGTTCACTACATGCCAAGTTTCAGCCAAAAACTTTTTTTCCAAACAAATATTATCTAACCGACATTTACGTATAAAATACCAGTCATTCTTATTACTTTGTATGTATGTGTGTGTGTGTATGTAGGCCTTTTAGCTCTAAAATGTCCTAAATATGTCATATGTATTCAACAATTTAAAAGCAATTTTAAACTTATACACACACATTTACAGTTAAACAGTAGATATTCATCTTAAAGTATTTTTTCAAAATATTTCAAATTTCTTAGAAACTTTTTTGTTTTTTGATTTCATAAATATTTTTATTGTATTTATAAAAATAATTTCAGTTTTCCATTTAAAATTTAATTTAAATAAGTAATTTTATTATTAAGTTAAGTTCTTATTGTAATTTCGATACTAAAATGAATTTTTCCTTATAAAATTTAACTTTGTCTGCCAAAGTCGTTGCATTAATAGAATTTACAAGAATCGGAAAAGTGGGAAAATTTTGATATTTTGCATAAAAACTATTTCACTTAAGAAAACTGCGAATATTCAATTTTCTAGTTTTCTTTCGTTCCATTTTCTGAATATTCAAAATAAAGACATAAAATAAATAGAAATTGTAACACGTAGTGCACGTATTGTGTCCAATAGAAAATACTATAATGGATAAAAAATTAGAGAGAGAGAGAGATAGAGAGAGAGAGAGGAAAGATAGAGAGAGGGAAAGAGAGAGGCGTTAAAAGTGAATTTATTGAAAACTTCTTTAATAGAAATAAGTAAGTGCCGAATCTTTAATACCCTCCTAAAAAATACATAATACTTCGTTCATACACTCTCACAAATACACTGAGAAACTGATATTATATATAAATACAATTAGGGAACACTTAATGAATCATAAAATTAGTTATATTTTTAGCTCAAAAATTTTTTCTACTGAAATTGATATATATTTTGATTTGATGTAAGAATATATTTACATTATGGGGTCTGAGATGATTCCTTCTTAGCGTTGCCCACGCAATGACAAAGTAAACAAACTCTCCTCACAAATTGTGGCAGTGGAGTGAATAAAAATATTTAGTATAATTAAAGATAATTAAGATAATCTTAATTAAGATTATCTTAATCTTAAGATTAAGATAACTCTAATTAAAATAATAAATTTTTAGTGATTTTCACAATACCGTTAATCCTCTAACAAATAATGTAATTTTTAATTAATCGGAAACAATTTTTAATTAATCTTAAAATTTCGTATTTGTTTGTTTATTTTTTATTATAATGAAATAATATTTAAAGCGTCAGTAAAAATATTTGGACGTTTTTTTTAATGATTTATTGCTCACAAATCTTAAACACATTTTAATTGATGCAACGAATAGTTTCATTAATTAAATTGGAAGTTGTGTATTTTTTTTAATTAAATTTCTTTATTATCAAATAAAAAGAACAAGTTTTATTAAAAGAGAAATACGAAATCTATGAAGCCAAAATGTAAGTTAATGCCCAAAAAACAGCTTAAAGAAAATCATCTAAAATTCACACGAAAATACACGAAACGGGCAGAGGAATGGAAAATGGAAATTTTCTCTAACTCATCATTATGTTATTAGCAAGATTTCCAAAACGTTATTTTGGCAATGGGTATTTTGGTTATGGTTTGGACTGATGTTGGTAAACCTAAAATTTGATTTGTTCCAAGAAAAATAAATAGCATGAAAAATTTGTGTATATTACATATTCCCGCAGTAGTAGCAGTAGTCGGGAATTAAACTAAATAGAGGACTTGTGGTGAAACAGGACCCGTAAAGTTTATTCAAACAATGCCCAAAATGAAATCATAGTAACTGCTTAAAAAAATGGGTTAAAAATGTATTTCGACTAGAATACTTTGAAATTATAAGAGATAAAGTACACATGAAAGTATACCATTTCATGATACTATCTTTATATAAAATATATTTTGTCTTAATTTCAGAAATAAATTAACATACACAAAGAAATAATAATAATTAGGGATCAACGTTGAACGTAGTTAATTTGAAATTGTATATTTTTTTTTGTTTATTATATAACGATAAATTCTTAAAATTATTTATAAGTAGTAAAATTTAATAATAATATGCTCAAAACACTTAATTTAGTATGAAACAATATTAAATTAACATTTTTTGCCCATGAAGCATTACGATAACTGAAAAACGTGAAGCTGTTTCTATTAATTTTTCGTTGACCAAATTTGAAGGGTCACTAACTTTGCCTCTGACCACATAGGGATCAGCTCTCTTTCGAATGAATTCAAAAACATTTCATGTGAAAATCTATTTGGACACACTGTACGTCATGGAGTATATTTTAGTGAAAAGTTTCAATTCACTTTTCTTTCAATAAAACTTCAATTAAATCGAATTTAATTTCTTCCGTTACAAAACAACCCATTAGTTTAAATACTCTTTTTTTTACTCAAATAAACATATTTTTCTTTAAATATTTCAAACATAAAAATCAATAAAAAACTTAAGTTAAATGAAAAATAAAAATATATTTTTTTTTGCTGAAATAAAAAAGGACTTGAATACAATGTTTTTCAATTTTCCTGCAGTTTCTTTTATTAGTTTTATTTAATAAAATATAAAATAAAAAGATATTATATTTAAGTCCTTTTAGCAAAAACATATATATAAAACTGAAGAAGAAAACACTTGAAAACGACGTTTATTTTTAAATTTAAGCAATAAATTTTATTATTTGGCAGCCAACAAGTGAAAGCATCAATAGTTTTTTTTTTAATAAAAAAAGTGGAAAAAATTTTGGTTTTCTTCTCGAGAATGATTCAAAAATTTATTTGATTTCATTTTTATTTTTATTTACGACAAAAAGGACAACAAGCACAACCTGAATATACACAGACAAACACACACGCATACAAACACATGCTCAAAACAAACAATATTCATGTTGTCAATGTTAATTCCATTTTTTTATATTTTTTTGAAGAGAGAATAAAGAAAAAATGTTTGTCAATGTACTTGGAGTTATTTATATGTATGTGTGTGTATGTAAATAGAAAAAATAACAAATTTTTGTTTATGTGTGAGTTAGGTATGGGGTGAAAAATGTGGAAGAAGATTTAGGCAATTAGGAAGAGCATTTCAGTGACTATGGGCCAGAGAAAGAGAAGGATTTATAAGGTCGAAATATACATTACAGAAATTACATTACTGGGAGTGTGAGATCGAAAAGTTCTTGACATACATGAGTGACCAGAAAATTGTTCGTACTAAAATTAATAACTTTTTTTAACGAACCCCAACTTGGTCCTACAAAAAGTTGGCGAAGCATTCAAAATTGTCCTTTTAAATGTTCTAATGAAAAAAATCTGATTCAGATAGAAGGAAAAGAACTCCCAAACATCCGGTAGGGATGACGGAACGTATGATCTGGAAGAATTTTTGGAACTTCCTTATCAAAAATTGTATGTTGTTAATGCTCGATAGAATGTTAAAAAAAGTTCAAATTTTACCAAAAAGTTCTTACAGTTGCAGTTTATAAATACAGAAACTTACATTAAGGAATGTTTATGTACTGGTTCCACACATATGACTTCATAATGTGTCCACTTATTTTTCACCTGCCTTGGCATCGTGTCACAATAGCAAACATGCCCTTGAGCTTAACAAAAACTTCAATGCCATTTTTGTACTAAGAGAGGCAAATTCTCCAAATTGCCCTGAGATAAGTCATGTGGAAAGATATTACGCTCTTGTTAAAAGAGAATTGAAGAGCACAAAAAAGGTGTCCAAAATTGTGCTAAACGGAGATGAAACACCTCCAAATTACCCGGAGATAAGTCATGTGAAAAAATATTAGGCTCTTGTTAAAAGAGAACTGTGCTCTAAAATTGTGCTAAACGGAGATGGACCATCTGTTCGAGTAAGTCGGCAGAAGGCCGGATTTCCGAAATGGTTAACAATTGTATCACTAGTGATTAGAGCAATAAAAATATTTTTTTTACTTTTTGTAAATTGTAATAACAACTTCAATCAAATAAAAACTGTAAGTTTAGTGGTATCGGTTTTATTAAAATATATGTGTGTTAAGAATTTTTTGATCTCACTACCCATTTTTGAAGAAATAGTGTCTTAGAGATGGTATAACAAAAACTTAAGTTCAAATTATATTTTTTTCGCCCATAACTTTCCAGTAAATGTGTACAATTTTTTTTACAAAATATTTTATTTTGAAAACCACTTATATTAACCCAGTAGTAGTATTACATACAATGAAACTACCAATATAAACATATTGGTGCATATGTATGCATGGGTCTATTTACCTGAGAGCTACTGACTCTTGAGCCATAGTTACCGTTATAAAGGTAAATATCGACACAAAAGTGTACTGAAGAGAAAACATATACATATGATGGCAGCAGCATCATTTCCTCTCATTTATTGTCATTTACATATGTCTGTGTGCCAGTATACTGTCATTTAAAGTTACATATACATATTACCAAATACTTGTATAGATATATACACATACATGTATGTTTGCATATAATATTCTTTATACAGGTGAGTATTTCTCATGTTGAGTTTTTTCCTAGTTATTTGGTTACGCCACTCTGTACAAATATATACATAACATACATTTACATGTATGCACTCTTGCACGTAGTTTAACTTATTATATGTGTATATGTGTGCATATTATTTATGCACACACAGATTTAAAAGTTACCTTTTCTTATACAGATTCAATAATATTTTGTGTGATATGATGATAAACTATAAAGTTTTATTTCTTGGCGTTTTAACGATAATTTTATCGTTAGTTAGATAAATGCAGAGTTGGGAATTAAGAATTATTATATTTAACAAAAAATCTGGGAAATATAGCAGCATCATTGGAAGATTTACTTTAAGGGAAGGATACCCAGATACCAGATTGATATGCATGGAGCAAATGGAGAGTGGAATGTTTCCAGATTCTGATATCTCTATCGTTACAAAATTAACATGGCGGTAGTGAGATATATTTAAGAGGCTTTCATTTGTGACTAAGCTTTTCTGTAGTTCGATAATTGGTGAAAAAGTTTTATAACATTATATGAGATGATGAATTTTTTGAAAAAGTAAACGCCATTTAGAAACTATAAAATCCAAACTGAGATCAGTTTTTGACTTTGGAGAACTTTAAAAAATGCCAACTTTAAGAGAAATTGGAAGAGATCTTGTTTAAATGTATTTTTTTCGAAAATAATGACATACAAAACTGCTCTCGTGAGTCCATAAGTTTTGTCTCCCAGAAAACAACTTAACGATGGTCCAAGGACTATGTTACGAAATACGTGACTGCTTTTATAAACCAACCAAGAGCATGGATTTTAAAAGTAATAAGGGAAACAGTTCTAGCATTTTTTAACAGTGAAATAAAAGTTAAACGATAATTTCTTTAAGGATGTCCTGGTACTTTCGATATTCTTCAATTATTATACTATAAAGATATAAGAGATAAGACCATCGGGTTGGACCATTGTACCGTGTTTGTCTATATTCCGACGTAGTTGTTTTGACACATGTCCAAAGTGATTACATTTAGAGATATTCAGAACATTCAGTTGTTAACATTGAATTATGTTAATCACAATCATCTACAACTATAGTAGCAACAACAGCAATGACACAAAAATGTTAACCATTAGATCATCATGAGTATTAATTTTTACAAGAATTATGGACAAGGAAGGATTAACTAATGTTATAGATAATTTATCTAAAAATCTATCCTTAAGTTTATTACGGAAACTCTAAAAAATCTTATATTGTGTTATATTATATTATATTATATTATATTATATTATATTATATATATTATATTATATTATATTATATTATATTATATTATTATATTATATTATATTATATTATATTATATTATATTATATTATATTATATTATATTATATTATATTATATTATATTATATTATATTATATTATTTATATTATTATATTATATTATATTATATTTATATTATATTATATTATATTATATTATATTATATTATATTATATTATATTATATTATATTATATTATATTATATTATATTATATATATTATATTATATTATATTATATTATATTATATTATATTATATATATTATATTATATTATATTATATTATATTATATTATATTATATTATATTATATTATATTATATTATATTATATTATATTATATTATATTATATTATATTATATTATTATATTATATTATATTAAATATCAGAAAGACACGAAAATCTTGGTAAGCAGAGACAGTCTGATATATCTTATATGTAATCTGATTTCATTGAAACTTTTTTATTGAGGATGTTTAAGGCGATAATGCCGCCGTTAATAAGATTGAAGAAGGGTCAATAAAAAGTGAAGAATAAATAATAATAATTTATCATTTTAACAAAATCTGCGAAAATATTTATAGACAAGGATCCAAGTTAATTGACTCAATTGCTTTCAAAAGTATTTGTAGATCTAGAAAAAAGAATAAAAAGAAGATGTTTGAAAAATGTTCATGTGCTTGTACTTGGAGTACTCATAGCACTTTAAACTGGTAACTGAACTTGTAACTCTACACTTCATTAATATTGCCAATATGAAATTGAAGGTAAATCCAATAGACTTTATAGACTTTTATTGGATTTAATATTCCAGAAAAACTAATTAATAAATCTCTCTAGTCTTATTCGCCCTACATTTTTTTCAATAACGAAGTTGAATGGAAGAAGAAGTTCGGTCTAAATTTAAAATTTCTCGCTACAATTATTCTCCAGATATTCGCTTTACATGAGGGTGTCTTTAATCAATTTTTTGGGAGCAACTTGTTTTCAAAAGAAAGAGGGTAACAAATAGAAATTTCTGCAGACATTGAAATAAATCCATGCAAATTTTAAGGGAAAAACTCTAAGGCTTTAACTGAGGTAAAGTCAGCTATGTTAGCATTTGATCAAAATGAAGTATTAACAAACTTTCTAAAATAGTTCTACAAATTATTAATTGCTTTTAAAGTCATATCACAGCTATAAAATCTGGCTTGCTGAACTGTCAATCCTAAAAGTTTAAGACGTTAAAAGAAATAATATCATGTTTATTGGAAAAAAGAGAGAGATGTCCTGAAAGACATTTTCGGGGTCAAGTATGTAAGTAGGTTATGGTACAAAACAATATATTTTCAACAAAAGAGTAGAGTAGCTGAGTTAATACAGTGCGAATACACCCATAGTTTGATTTGATCGCATTATAATTTTAATTTTTAGGGAAAAAGAGTTAATTATTTTTAAAAAATAATCCTTGGAAGCCTCCGAGTATCTAAATTAATACTTATTAAAAATACATATTTTTCATGATCATCATTAATATAATTAATATCAATAAATCCTAAAATTTTCAAGGCAAAATTATAGTTTTTTTCCCAAATAACATTGTTATCTCAATACCTTAAGCGATTTCCAATTAATTTCCAGTTAAATAAAAAATATTGTTGTTGTTTTTTCTTATTCTACCATATCAAACTAGAAGTATTTAGTTCATTTCCTTTACCAATTTTCCAAATCAATGGTTTATACACTTTTAACCCCATATTGATTAAGAGACCTAATTAAACTTCCATTGAAAATTACTGCATAAACAATATTGGTATGAGTCATAGATACTCACTTAAACATCCATACATAACATAGTTACGTACACATACAATTACTCAAATCGTTAATGATACTCATACTTTGTGCAGATACTAATACATAGAAACAAATTGATGACATAGATGAAACGTAAACATACTTATACTTACACATACATACAACTAAAGTTTAAAGTGCAACATTTTTAGATGTGTGACAGGCAACATTGACATTGGGTTTTGTTGCTAAATAAAGTTTTTTTTGTTTTTGTACAAAAAGAAAAAAAGTTTCAGAATGAAAAACTCTCAAATGAGATGATCTGGTTTGAAAAAAAGGAACACATCTATAATATTATGCCTTTTCTGTTTTTTTGTTGTAAATAAAGCAGCATTGTTGTATAGGCTGAGAGAGAAAGAGAGAATGAATGAGATTTTGTCATTTATCTAATATTTGCTCTTAACCTATACATACCTATTTATATTCACATTTACATACATACATACATATATATAGAAATAACATAGAATGTTAGATTTGTTATTGTTAACTAGAAATCAACCATCAAAATCATGACTGACTGCAAATGAATATTTTGCCTAAGTTTGGTTTGTGGATGTAAGTTTGTTTGAATGTAGGAGGGTATGTGTGTTTATTTAGTAAAGTATATATGTGTTGGTGTTTGTAGGAAAAGTGTGTGTTTTTGTTAGATTGTTTATATAGAATCTACTTGAAAACTTTTGTTTAGCTTTTAATTAACTTAAGCTTTGGCATATTATCATACTCGATGTTTTAGTTTTATGGGACTGAATATACAATCTCATGTACTCACAGATACTTCTAACTATCTACACATATACATTACACAATGGATTAGGAATGGAGATTTTTGTAAAAGAACAGTCTTGTTAAGATACAGAATCGTATTAATGAAAATATTCTATTGAAAAATTTCTCTCTCATTTTTGGAAGAATTTTTTTAGGAAATATTTTAGAAGATTTATGCTCTCTTAAAGAAAAAAGATCTTTTATAAAAATCTTTCTTTTTTAAGAGATTTTCCTATGAAAACATTTTCGCTCTCCGTTCGATATTTTTCTGCTGAAAGTTTTTCGCTCTTCTTAAGAGATTTTTCTATATAAAATATTTCGCTCTCCTTAAGAGATTATCCTATAAAAAATTTGAGCTCTTCTTAAGAGTATTTTCCATAGGAAACTTTAGGTCTTCTTAAGTGATTCCGATCATCTTAAGATATTTTTCTATAAAAAATTTTTCAATCTTTTAAAGAGATTTTTCTTTAGAAAAATTTCCGTTCTTCCTTAGAGATTTTTCTATAGAAAAATTTACGTTTTTCTGAAGAGATTTTTCTATAGAAAAATTTCAGTTCTTCTTAAGTGATTTTTCTATAGAAAAATTTATGTTCTTCTTAAGTGATTTTTCTATAGAAAAATTTATGTTCTTCTTAAGAGATTTTTCTATAGAAAAATCTGCTCTCTTCTCAAGTAATTTTCTATAAAAGAATTCGAACTCTCTTTAAGAGATTTTTTCTATAGAAAAATTTTCGTTCTTCTCAAGTGATTTTCTATTAAAAAAAAATTTGCATAAATTTTTCTATAGAAAAATTTATGTTCTTAATAGATTTTTCTATAGAAAAATCTGCTCTCTTCTCAAGTAATTTTCTATAAAAGAATTCGAACTCTCTTTAAGAGATTTTTTCTATAGAAAAATCTGCTCTCTTCTCAAGTAATTTTCTATAAAAAAAATTCGAACTCTCTTTAATAGATTTTTTCTATAGAAAAATTTTCGCTCTTCTCAAGTGATTTTCTATAAAAAAAATTTGCACTCTCCTTAAGAGATTTTTTATAGAAAAGTTTAATTTCCGCTCTACTTAAAATATTTTTTTATAATTTTTTTGAATCCCTTCCCATTGTGCATTTGATGCAATTTTCCTATTTTGTACATATTGGGGAGATTATTCTAATACATACACAGACAAACATACATATACAAAAAGAGAATTTTTGTAATCTTAATGCTAATTTAGGCAATTGCTTTTAAATTTCTCATTGTTGTTTAACTAAAATAGTTAAAACTTTATGTTAGCCAACAACAAAATATTCGACATATAAGTTAGTATGTATTTTATACCCCTACTCACACACACACATCCATACATATACTCATATGTCTTTAGATGAGTATAATAGTGAATGGGAAACATGGTGTGACTTCAAAAACCATAAAACAAATTTTAATTAAAACTTTGTATTGTTGTTGTTGCTGCTGCTATTTTTATTTTACAGTTTGTAAATTTTTTATGATCAAATTCTGTTCATGTATTTGTTTGTGGTACAACAACTATATGTTTTTAATTATTTTGTGATTTTGTTAAGATTTGAAAAATTGTTTTGTTTAGAAAATTATTATAATGAAACGGGGAATGTTGGCCTTGATTTAGAAAATTTTAAATGAATTTTTTGAGATAATTTGGTGCAGAAGATGAAATTTTATATAAATAAATTAGTTTCAGAACTATTTTTTAAGTTGATTAATACTGCTAATATAAATGGTAACGTATGCTTAATATTAGTTTGTTGCAATTTAATATTACTCATACGTAGCAGATCTATCTTTATGGGACAAACCGTAAACTCGACAAAATGTATATCCAAATTTATTGTTATTTTGATAGAGTTTTATTTAGATAGAGTTTCTATTTTTTAAGAGAGATTTGTCTATAAAAAATAGTCGCTTTCATTTTGAGAGAAATTTTTATAAAAAACTCAACGTTCTCTTTTTGCGAGAGATTTTTCTATAGAAAAATTTTCATCTTTTTTTTCTACAAAAAATTTATGATCTCATTTTTGTTTAGAAAAATGAGTTTTCTAAAGAAAAACGATCTTACATTTCTAAGGAAAAATTTATGATATCATCTTTCTATAGGTAAATATATGCTCTAATTTGTGATTGATTATTCTAGAAGACTACTTGTCATTTAGAGAGAGATTTTTTGTAACTTTTTTGTATAAAATATTTTTGGCTCTGATTTGAATGTTTTCACACTGGGAGTAATTTGTATATATGGAAATAGTTTGAGAGAAATTTTTCTATAGAAAAATGTTTGCTCTCATCTTTCGAGAATTTTTCTCAAGAAAAATTTTCGCTCTCATTTTGAGAGAAATTTTTCTATACAAAAATATCCGAGAAATTAAGAAGAAGGAAATAAATTTTCCTTATAAGAGATTATTTTCCACCAAAAAATGTTTATTCTTATTTTCTTGATCACTTTTCATCTTCACTTTTTTGGGGATAATATTTTTGGTAACTTACTAATCTTATAAAAGTCTTGACTACTAGAAAACCTCCCTTTAAACGTTGAAATTTTTTTCAATAATATTTTTATAACCTTTACCACTACAAGTGGTGTAAAGAATATATTAACTTTATCATTCCATGTGTACCGCTAAGAAAGAATTACCGACGATCCCATAATGTATAAACATGTCCATCTGTCTGTTGCTAGCATGCACGTCTTCATGAAAATTAACAGAGTTCAATGAAATTTAGCCTGAGTATTTGTTGTAGTTTAGTATATTAAAAGATACAGCTCGATATCTGGGACAATTTCTAAATTTAAGCGAAGAACTTATGTAATGTTATGAATAATTAAACAAATCTTAATGAAAGTTTTTCATAATATTACGTATTATTTACTTCATTGTCATTCCAAAATTTATCAAAATCGGTTCAGCTAGAAAAAGATATATATATATATATATATATATATATATATATATATATATATATATATATATATATATATATATATATATATATATATATATATATATATATATATATATATATATATATATATATATATATAGATAGATAGATTTTTCCATTAAAATAGATTCTTCTATGAAAATAGATTTTTCTATGAGTTTTCTTTTTTAGAGTAATAAACAAAACATTATATTTACTCTCATTTTGAGATTTATAGATTTTTTTATAAACATTATTTAACTTTATTAAAAAAACAACATCTTATTAGGAGATTTATTCTCTCTTAAAGAAAAACTATCTTTTATAGAAAATCTTTTTTCTTTAAGAGATTTTCCTATGAAAACATGTTCGCCCTCCGTTCGATATTTTTCTGTTGAAAAATTTTTGCTAAAATATTTCGCTCTCCTTGAGAGATTATTCTATAAAAAATTTGAGCTCTTCTTAAGAGTATTTTCACTAGAAAAATTTTGGATCTTCTTAAGTGATTTTTCTACAGAAAAAATCCGTTCATCTTAAGAGATTTTTCTATAGAAAAATTTCCGTTCTTCTTAAGAGATTTTTCTATAGAAAAATTTCCGTTCCGTTTATGTGATTTTATGATTCATTAACTGTTCCTGTGTTATATTTAAAAAAAATTTTATAGATTTTACAAGTTTATATATATATGTGTGAGTGTGTATGTACGAAATATAACATATTTATTTTCCACACATCTGTGGTGAAGGGTAATGAAGATTTGGCATACCTGAATATAGAAATCTTACTTGTTTTATAATCGAGTTAAATAACAATGTATCTTAACTGTAGGAGAAAATAGTCGAACTACAAACTCAAAAGCAGTGGAAGGATTTTATTAAATTTTTGTCCTTTTTTGCTTATTCAATTATAGAACCTACTGCACCTTAATGGACTTAACTCCTGATGTTACCTTTGTAAAGATAAACTTCAAATATCTTCAAGTTATTCTTGTATTGTTGTACCGCAAAAAATGCAATCATTTGAAAATAACCATAAACTGAAGCAACATCTTGTATTATCAGCAACTAAATAAAATTCTAGTAAATAAACTTTTTTTTTGTAAAATTTCTTTTTTTTTTTAAACTTCACAGTATTTTCTTTAGATTTTCTTATATTCAATTTGCAAATATATTGTTGTCTTAACGATCTAACAACGACAACAACAACAGCAGCAGAAACACCAGCAACAACATCAATCTAATCGTGTTAGAAGAACTCGAAAGATAAAAAAATAATAAAAAACATAACTCAAGTAGTGGCATGTTAATAATAAAGAAAGAAATAAAAAGAGAAATAATAGTGTAGAAGTGTAATAAAATATGTAAAAATATGAAAGAAGATAATAAAACAAAATAATAAAATGTTAAATGAGATTTTTATTAAAAAGTAAAATAAAGTAAAATAATAAATAAATAAAGGGAGAGATAATGGAAGAGAAGATGGTAAATATGTAAATTTGTTGAAAGCAAAATGATTATGAACTAAAGAAAATTTCTGGAACAGTGTAATCAAGTCAACTTAAAAAATAACTATATAAATATTTGTAAAGATTTTTATAACCTCTTACGCGATAGATGAGGGTATTTATTATTTACATTGCAAATTAAGGACTAGAAAGTTATCCTAAAAAGAATTCTATGGCGATATAAGTTCCCCTCAATTCGTTAGTTGCACTTTAAAGTTCAATGAGAATTGTTTACAATATTAATTATTCCCGAAGGCACTAAAATCACTGAAATCGAATTATTAAAAAAAAAAAAACAATTAAAGAGGTTAAAATCGGTTAAGCCCGATAATACCCTTCATCAAATTGTTGGTTGTAAACGACAACTACGAAAAATATATAAACGACCCCTGTATAATCTGATTTTCTGATTTACGATCAAGTGTGGCGTACGTTATGATGAGAAATTTATGAGATAAAGAACGCTTTGGGGGGTTGTCCCCGCATAATTTCGAACTTTCGATTTTTTATTTAGAAGGAGCCTTTTGTTGGACCTATGAAAGGTAATGGACCAACCCTCGCATAATTTCTCACATCGACTTAAAATACCAGAAAACTAATTTTTCGTTAAAATCACTTTATATGTAGAACTTTTATGACTTTAAAATCGCATTCCGGAAGGACAATTTGTATTGTATGCTACCTGAAATATTGAACCGAATATGAACAATTTCAATAGGCTTCGTCGCTGAGCCCATTAAGTAACACGACATCTTACAAAGTATATGGGCAATCAGCTGGACAGACAAATAGACTCTCAATGTGATGGAGGGTATCAATGATTCGACTTAGCCGAATATAGCTCCGTGTTGAGGTTCGAGCTCATTGTTAGGGTAGATCTTGTATAACTTCTAAAAATTTGGTATAATTGAACGGAAAAGATCTATATATTATTAAAATCGTTACCATTTAAGACTTCCTTGATAGCTATTTCGACGTTAAATCGATTCAGAAAAAATTGGTCAAAGTCGAGAGGGTCCGAACTTATGGGATTGTTAGGTGCAAAATTTAAATTAAAACTTTCTATGTAAAATATTTCTTAAAAAAAATTTGCAAATTATACAAATAATAAAAGTTGTTGATATAAAACCAAAAAGAATATAAATATGCGTATGATTAATATTAATTAAATTAATATCATCCATATTAAGTATACGTTGCAATAAGGAAAATTATATATTATTCAATATTATTTCTGTATTTAATTTCAATTTTATAATAAATTAAAATGCATTTATATTAATACATTTTATCTTAAAATTATCATTTATTTTAATAAGTGAAAGCTGAGAATTTAATATTTAATTATTATTAAATTATACAAGAAAAATAAACAAAAACATCTTAGGATCTTCTTCCCCCAAAAAAAGTGAAACTACATTTATATTCTCTCAATCTTTCATTATCAAATTTTATGAATGTTATATTTTCATTTCGTTTGCATTTAAATTATAATTTATTTAATGTCTTTTTTCTCATTTTTGTCTTCAAATGTTCAAATAAAAGGAAAAAATCTAATAAAATAATATCCCCCGAACATACAACAAGAATAATAACAACAAGTAGTAATGCTATATTCGGTTATGCCGAATCTTCAATCAGAAAGTGATTCTGTGTGGAATGCGAGTACAAGAACATTTAAACCGATTTTGTTGGTTTTAAATAGGACAGTTTCATTGTAAATTATTTGGGATGTAAGCGTGCCAACAGACTGACAGAAAGACGGACATAGCTAAATCTACTTAGGGTCTGAGATGATTCCTTCTTAGCGTTACACACGAGGTTTTACTACTAAAGGTTAAAAAGAATGGAAGCTAATAGGACGTAGCCAGAGAGAGCACTGATTATAAATAGCATCATTAACCAAGAGTCCAGGTACGTAGAAAGCAGTTAAATCAATGATGAACTCAACGGCTATTAACTGTGATATCTTAGATAGTTTATGAATAGTGTAGGGTATCTAGGGTATCTTTATGCTCTTGTAATACTGATAATAGAAGATGATTTCTCTTTAGCGTTACACACGGAATGCAAAAGTTAATAAACCCTCTTCATCACTTGTAATGGTGGAGGGTATAAAAATTGTCTGTGTAATAAGAAACGACTATAAAGAAAATAAAAAAACTAGAAGAATAAGAAATGTAACCACTTAATGTAGCTATTTTTAAGCTCTTTTCGTTGGTTTATAGTAAAAAAGACGAAAATGAAAAGCAAATTAAAGAAGTTCGTTTTTATAATTTTCTTTACATTTTTCTCTATTTTACTGCATAATTTTTTCTTGTTTGTTATATATTTATTCACTTTTTTTAGTTTTCTTTTTTAAAGATGTAGTTGTTGTTGTTTTTTTTATATATATATTTTTATATATTTTAAACATAATCTCTTATGCAAAGACATGATACTGTAATACTTTATTGTCGTGTTCTATATGAATGTTACTGTCTCTGTGTATTAACTAAATGAAAAAAGAGGAAAATAAAATAATATTTTTCTTCGCTTTTTTTCGTTGCAAAAGTATAAACAGAAAGTAATAAGAAATACTTAGTTATTTAAATGGTTGGTACTCAGTGTTTGGTTATTCGAGAGCACAGTGGGTTTGAGGAATACAAACTTTTTTAATAAGGAAAACATTTTAAAGCTGTTTTAATGGTTGTTGCGATAATTTATTAATTAAAAATCGTTTTTTGGTAAAAGAGCCTTTTTTATAAACCATAAAACATTAAATTCTTAACTTTAACTTAACCCTCTGTAATTGACGTGGTTTCTATGTGATCATAGAATAATATTTCTAGTTTAAGGGCTTAGCTTAACATATATTATGGTATTTTTTTTTAAATTTAGAACAATAAATCATATTTATCTGCATTTGTTCAAAATATTGGTATTCGCTGAACTACGACGTCAGTTGCAATAGATATAAAATATAAATGTATTTTGATTTTTAAATTAAATTTAATTAAATTAAATACAAAACTATTTTATTAAAAAGATTAAAATTTTAATTGAACCTCAATAAAGAATTAATATTGAATAGAATATAATTTTCTTTAAAACAACGTATACTTAATGTTAATATTTTCAATTTAATTAAAATTAATCATACGTAATCAACAGTTGAATGTATTCAGTCTGCCATGATAATATATCTATTTTTCTTCTCGAAATTGCAAATTTTTATTCGATTTGGATATAATTCGGGGTTTAAAATAATGCAAGTGCTGGGTTTATATAATTGTATTTTAAAAGTATTTTATATGAAAAATGAAATTGAACTAAATCTGTTACTATCAAATAGATAGTCCGATTTCAATGAAATTTCAAATAAAATATTATCCCAGTTTATTAATTTGGGTTTCTTGAAAGACATGATACTATCGAAAGAGTAAATCGAGTAACTAAAGAAAATTTTCTTAGACGTCGCACCGGGTTTTCATAAAGTTTGACGTTAAGTTATAAAATAAAATGTTAACTGTCGCCAGTTTTTCCTTTACCCTTTTTGGAGCAACAAAGCAACTCAATCTTATAAGTTTTGCGCTGTTGTTGTATCGGACGCCCTAATATGCTTCTTGACCGCTCACGGCCAACTTGAAGAAACTTGATGAGTCTACTTAAGTCCCATTCTGGTTATATCTTTCGGGTATTTTCCATCTTCATTTTCTACGTTTTGTTTGCATTGCTCGGGATCTCTTGTTGGTAATGTTCAGGAGATCTATTTTACTTTCGTGCAACAGAATTTATTTTATACATGCGTTGTCTGAGCCTTGTTTTTTCTGGGTATTTGTGAACATCTTCATATTGATAAAAGACGTGCAAATCCCACTTTCCTTTTTTTAGTCTGTCATTAAAGTTTATTTATGTACCGCCATATGCTTTGTTAGCAGAAGTTATATACGTGGTTGAACTTAAAATATGGTGTTATCTGTGCTGGATATTCTGTGCGAGAATAAACAAATATCAGCCTCATAATGCAAGTCGTCTAGTTTATGTTAGAAACTCTATGTAATTCCTCTTTGGTGAATAGCTGAGGTGATATGGAGAATCTTTTTGTAACATTTATTTTAAACATTTCTTCCTTTTATAATGGTTATTAATATATTGTATATTGTGCTGAGCGCAGAGTATTTCCTCCCGAAATATTGTTATCTTTCAAGTTGAAAAGTCTGGAAGACTGCCACCATGTACACAATTTAAAGAGATAATCATAATGAAACTAAAAATAATCCGAAAGCTTTTGTTTTTGGTCTTCAAGCAGAAGTGGAATTAAATACAAATATTAGGAGTAAAGGTTTACGGCCAATAATGTAAGGACTGTATTCAGTATATCCCATGTTAAAGAAAAATTAGTTTAATTTGGATCTATCGAGGAAAATAACAACATTTCATTAAGTATTTATCATTTTTTGTCCTTTAAAACCCGCTGTTCTCAACTTATCTTTTTTTTTATATTTAAGTACCCACTACTTCTTCCTTCTTTCTCTCTCTTCAAACCCACTGTTTTTGAATTGTACTGGGTTTTCTATGTATTTTTCTCAGTGAAATTGTTGAACAGCTCACAGAAGAAGGTTTCATTGGTAAATGACATTACTAACCTAAATATATATTTTTCATCCTATTTACTTACTTATATTTATATACATTCATTCTTTTTTTGTCTATCCAATATATTCATTATTACATTTATTCTATTTATACTTAGACTTTATGTATCTTCTTTAAAGTCTTTTTTGCAAGACAACTAACTAAGCACCTTTAATATTTCTATATACATATGTATATGTGTATATATATATTCGATGTATTTTCCTATATCTTATATACATTATTAGATAATTTATTTTTGTTTTTGTTGTAGTCTTTAAAATTGACAAAGTCGTTTTGCTAATGAAGTAGAAGTATTAATTTTTTATATATATGTATATGTATGAGTACTTTACTTATGTATATGTGTAGTATGTTAAGTAATGTTTTATATTTGTTTTAATGTATATGTATGTTTATTGCATTTTAAATATTTATATATTTTATAGTCTCCTGTTCTCCTCTGTCTCTCTTTCTCTTTGTGTTGTCATTTTAAGCCTTTTTATAGAATGTTTTTCTTTTGACAAATTCATTCTAAATTGTCATAAAACATTGTTTTATGCTTAAAAGGGCATAATTTTATATTTTCTCTTTGGACGTTGACATATTTATTTATTGAATATTTTATTTATTTTATTTTATTTTTTGTAATATTTTACAGGAATTATCACTTGGTTTGACAGATTGTTAAAGAGAAAAGGGTAAGTTTATCATGAAATTTATATTTAAGTTTCTTTTATATTTAAATGTGAAACTTTTTTTTAATTTATTTAATAAAATATTTATGAAATATTGTTGTATTCTATAAAATTGAGGGCAGGTCATTATGTATTCTTTTAGTTTTATTTAAAATGGGAATTTATTATTTTTCACGTGATAAATGTATAAATTTCTGGAGTGGGGGCCAACATTCAGTAGATATTGATATTATATAAGTATTATATAAGTATTTATTATCGTTGGAAAGTTAATTACTTGAAAAATTAAAACATTTTAAACTTAATATCTTTAATAAATTTGTCAAAAATTTAAAAATATATGGCTCTTGCATAAACCATACAAACCACTTGTTCAAAAAACTAAAAAAGACTGTCTAAAAATTGATTAAGATTTAACTTGGTATAAATATCTCTTAAATATTAAGAGATATTTGTGTCATCGTATTTTGTTTAGAAAATTATGGGAGCTTTATATAAGTAAAATACTTTTCAATCAGATGATAAATAAACTTTTGTCGATTTAAAAAAAATCGTGATATGAAGGGTGACCAATTTGGAGATCCGTTTTCTTCCATGTAAAAGTTCTTTCTTATGTTACAGAATGATTTCCATAAAACTATCATGAAGGGAGGTTATAACCTAATGCTTTTTAGAGGGACAATATCGTCCTTAATTTCTAATAACATGAATGAAGAAATGAGTCAAAACAATCTTGATTGCCTCTTATGAAGAGAGGAGAAGATTAGTTAAGCAAAATAATTTTCCACGTCCATAGAATTAAGTGGTCGTTAGATGAGACAAGAATAGATCTAATTATTATCCTTATTTTATTTTCCAAATAATTACTAACCGGTGTTTTAACACCTGAGCAAGTGTTGTCATGATGGTAAATTAAGATCCCATGTCAACTTCCCACTTTTCAAAATAATCAATTGTTTTCGGTATGTATCCTGTGATCATATGACCAGGTGTAATTTTAAAAAATTTGAAAAAAGTCCTCTTAAAATAAAGGAAGTAATGAAGGACATTTTCCTATTCCTTTTTTTAGTAAATGCGCAGTGCTTGGGCGTACGTGTGTTTGTTAGTATCAATAGTATTGTAATATCTTAATAAAAAAAATCATACTTAACCGAAAACTTAGACAACTAACTTTTTATACCCTCCACCACTACAAGCGGTAAAGAGGGTATATAAACTTTGTCATTCCATGTGTAACGCTAAGAAGGAATTATTTAAGAACCTAAAATTTATATATTCTTGCATCAAATAAAAATCTGAGTGGATTTAGCTTTGGCCGACTGCGTGTCTGTCTTTTGTTTCCACGCTTACATCAACAATAATTGTCAGAGCTCAATGAAATTAGGTTTGAACCCGCAAAAGCGGTTCAGTATATTAAACTTCTATATTCAAGAGAAATACGTTCATAAAACGACATTTATAAATTGACCAATTAGAATGAAATGAAATTTTGCCATAACATAAAGCTATGTGTACTTCATTACCATTCCAAAAATGATCAAAATCGGTCCAGTAGAAAGAAGTTATATCAAAATAATATAACTTATTTTGTGACTCATAAAGTTTTCCTGTATTAAATTTAAGAAAAACTTTTACATATTGTATAAGTATGTGACAGTATGTCAGGAGTGTATATGTAAAGAACATAACATATTTACTTCACCCACATTTGTGGTGGAGGGTATTGAAGATTCGGCATAGTCTAATATGGCTTTCTTTATAGTTTAATTATATAATATTTATTGCAGACAATAAAACTTAATATTTAATGATCTTAAATCTTTATAAAATCCATTTGAATTAACTCATAATCATATTAACCAGGACAACGTATGATTAATAAAATATTTATCTTATTCACAAAAAAATTAATAAATATCTATCATACGCCTCAATGAACTAATAAAATAAATATAATTCGTAATAATAAATAAGTTTATAAATTATTCCATTATTTTACCACTTTATTAATTTCTCTTAATTTAAATTATAGAAATAAAATAAAATATTGAATTTTGTTTTTATTTTAGCCTTTTTTTCGTTAAATCCTTTTTGCATTAAATTTTGCAACTGCAATAATAAAAATTCATAAAAATAAAATTTTAATCGCATTAATCCCATTCGTGGTATAATCTTAAAATGTTCTACTTGCATACATTCATACATACATACATACATACATACATACATACATACATACATACATACATACATGTATACATACATACTTACAAACATACATGCACACATACATATGTGAGAGAGTATAATAACATATACATACAAGTATTTTTAAATAAATATAAAAAATATGTGTGTTTGTGTGTGAGTGAGTGTATTTATGGTAAATGTTGAATTAAACAACAAAAATATGTCAGAGACTTTAAATAGACAGTGAAAAGAGAAGAGAAATGGGGCAAAAAGGATTTTGTATTTTTTTATTTAAATATGGAAATTTGAAATATTTCAAAGTTAATTTTTTATTTAAAGAAAATATTTTAAATGACCTTTTACTTTAGTTATTCTAATATTTTAAAGAAATTTGTGTAAAATATTTAACCGAAAATATTTTCAGTAAACTTAAGCATTTTTACCTTAAAGAAAGTTTTATTTGTGACATATTTTATGTCAATATGTTTTGACATTTTTCTTTGGATTTTGTATTTGGTTGCACATTTTGAAAATGAGGGGAAGAAAACTTAAGAAGTCAAGACTTTATTTCTAGCAGCACATATAAAAATTTATTTTATTCTGTAATTTTCTCTTTAAATTGAAAAAATGATAAAATAGTTTATATAAGAGAATTATAATTATAAATTTCATCATATGACCAAAAAATCAGAATGAAGATAACTGTAAAGGAGTCAACATTTTTGCTGCTCTTTTCTTCACAATTCAAAATAAAAATAAAATTATTTTAAAAACTACATTTACTCAGAATATTCCCCAGATGATCTGTAAGGGAAGAAAAGGAGCAAGTTTTCCGTTTTGAAGTAATCACGATTTGGAAAAATTACGATAGTTAATGAAAAAATAGCTTTTCCGGTTTACATTTTTAAAAATAAAAAATTCTATATAGAAATAAATAATTAGATTCTATATTGAAACCAATAAAGAAACTTTTTTGAAATTTCTATATGATTTATGTGAACATGTAAATGAATCAGGAAATGAAGAAAATTCTACTTTTCCATACAGAAATATTCCAAAATTCCAAACCCCAAAAAATTATTTTAAAATATTACATTTTTCATTTAAATGAAAAAGGATTATTCTTATGTGTTTACTTTGCAAATGTAGCTACAGTGAACCGAAAAAAGTAGTAAATACAACGAAAAAGAGTGTAGAATTGAAGAAAAGTAAAGTATATCAATTAAATACAACATTATCTTTAATTTTATTCATCATAACGAAAATTTGTGTAAATTTATCGTAAATTCTACAATTGACGAAAAATTGTCAATATGACTATTTGAATTCGTTAATAATTATTCAATTTAAATAATATATTATTCAAATTGACAAAATCAAATTCCTTTTAATTCTGATGAAAAGTCATTTACATGTTTGTTGATCAGTTGCATTTTCATGAATTTATGCAAAATATTCTTTTAATTTCAATCACTATAATATAAAAATGTCCTATAAAATATTTTCCTTCATAGATTTCTTTGTCATATTTCATTTAATATGACAAAAAAATATACAAAATTATTTGACGAAAAAAATAATTTAAAAAATATACAAAACTTTTTTTTAAATTTGCTTAATTTTAGGACATAAAATTGAATATTTTACTTACGATGCGTAACTACCATTTTTAATAAATATCTGTTGATGTAACATATTTTTTCGTTAATATTTGAACAAAATTTTATTCAATCATTGAGTTAAAAAAGTTTTCTAGTATATTTGAAGAAAATTCTTCAATTTGAAGAAAAATGCTGTTAATTAGAATAAAAATGTTTTGATTTAACAACTTTTTTTCGTTATGGTTCAACGATTTTTTTATATTAGCTAAGACATGTGGTGCAGTGTATACAGCGAGAAGAGCTTTGAGATTTGGAACTTAACAAAATGATATTGTTTGTTATATATAACCCAAACTTTGGATAAGTGTGCGTATCCGGATTTACTTTACACGCGTTTTTGTTTAGAGAATGCGTTAATTTTAACCAATAATCCTCCAAATATCAAAAACTCGAAACAATTTCAGCTCTGTTCAAGAGTTAGAGAATTATTTTCAAATGAAAGAATGTAACTTTAACTGTAATTGAGAAAAAAAGTATGATAAATAGTAGACCGATTATCGCTGGGTTTAATACATCTGCACTTATAATTGTCAAATTTCGTAAAAAATAATTTTTATTCAGACTTTTGTGAGCTTAAAACCACATTTGAATGGAATCTAATTGAAGTAGTCACCAATATTAACAGTCTACTCTATTTTGATTTTGAAAATTTTTACCATCATATGGTTTACGGACAGCGAGGAATCGATATCGAAATTTTAAGTATATTAATCCTTAAAAGTGGCATCACTTATGGTGATTTGGTATGTAAACAGAAACAAACTGTATGATTTGATTTCACATCATAAGTATGTTGAGTTTTTCACTCTGTCTATTTTTTTTCACTCATTCTTGGCTAAATATATATTGACGTTTCTTTGTTTCTTGACTGGAAAATTTTTTGATACCACCAAAATTAGGGTGTCATTTAAGTTACAATTTTAAAAATAATCTGTTCAAATTTGTTTCATTCTTTCTTTTTTACGTTAAGTCTCTAAGACAAAACCCTTAAGTATGAATCAATTTTATACTTAGATAAAGCAACCGTGTTAGGTCCTTTCTAGGATTTCAAAAAAATTATTATTGTAAAAGTGCGCTTAGAAGCAATCATCAAAGATCACATAAAGCATATATGTATTCTTGTTCCATGTAAAAATCTTAGTTGATTTAGTTTTATCCGTGTGTCTTCTCACTTCTAGAAATTAAAATTAAGTAAAAGAAATACTAAAGTACTTTTTTACTTTAACAGAAATCTCGGTCAAAATATAACAGAGGAAATCTCAATATTTAGAAAAAATATTTTCCAAATATAAACAAAGTCGGCTTAAAATAATATGCTTTTAGCTTTTTTTGATATCCGCAACATTAGAATATCATAAAGGTTTCACTAAGAACTTATGCTCATTCAGAACAATTGGAAAATGTCATTAAAATTTCCATATTTTTTTTTTTAATTTTAAGCAGTTCCAAAGTGATATATTTGATTCCAAAAAAAAGCTTTGTGGGGAAAAGTTGACCATATTTGAAATAGATTAAAGTTACAAAGTTACTTTCTGACCACTGTGCATTAGGTTTCTTTGAAAATAAATTAAGGTGTTCCAAATGTTTGATTGATCTCTAAAGATCATTTAAGAAAACGTTACATTTAATTATAATCAATGATTTATATCTTGTGTGACATTAAACATCATATTCTTGGCAAAATATATATTGACGTTCTTTGTCTCATGATGTTCTTTGTCTCATGAGACCCAAAATTAGGGTGTCATTTAAGTTACAATTTTAAAAATTATCAGTCCAAATTTGTTTCATTCTTTCTTTTTTATGTTAAGTTTCTAAGACAAAACCCTTAAGTATGGATCAATTTTATACTTAGATATAGCAACCGTGTTAGGTCCTTTCTAGGATTTCAAAAAAGTTCTAATTGTTATAGAGCAAAATTATGTTCTAAATTATCTTTTAAAATAAAAACTAATTTCATATATATCAGCTCAGATTTTATTATATTGGTGGCATAATAATGTCCGACATCCCGAAATAAGGTTTTAGTTTATAAATCTCGCATTTTAATTTAATTTCCCGAAATTCTATGCAATTAATATATTTTTTTTTTTAATTTCTAATAATTTCATGAATATTAATCCGCATCTAACAGTAGTTTGCATAAATGGACTCGTCATTAAATAAATGGATCAGGTAAAAAAAAAACATATAGGTTTAATGGTCCCGGTTTATGCTGGGAACATTATTTGACCTAATAAGTTAACATGTAAGGACCTTCTGCGCAATATAGTTTAATGTCTATAAAACTTTTAAATATGGACCAACTCTACTCGATTTTGCAACAAATATTTTTCTAATTATCTTAAAAATATGCCATTGATTCGGTCAATATCAGTCCATATTTTGATATTGTTCCCAGGAAAACTAAACTTCGAAGACCCTTAAATCCATGGCTCCGTACCAATATTTATTGATAATTTAAAGTCTTTTTCTAATGTCTTATCTTCAATTCCTGGAAATTATCCTGGATGGTGTCCATTCATATAATGTTTGCAGTATCTGATGTTTCATCGGTACAGATAAATAAATTTAGTTTTTGCATATATAATGTGTCCCTTAAGTCATTCATACAGATTTTAATTTTTCATTTTGCGTTAGTTTAAGTTAAATTTAAATTCTTTTTTCACATTTCTATTTCCATTTCAATTTATTTATCTTGTTGCTGTTGTTGTTATTTTTTTTTGTTTTCCTTAAAGTTATTTTTCTTTATCTGTCTATTTCTTTTACATTTTATATCAGGGGTTATTTCTAGTTGTTGCTCTTGTTGATTCTATTGTTGTATCTGTTACTGCTGTTGTTGTCTATTTTTATATTCCTTTTGTTGTTGGGGTAACAACACTGACAGTGAGTGTGTGACTGTGCAATTGCAGTCTATTTCCCTGGTGTCACATTAAATCTGCATATGGTGTTTTTATTTGTTTATCTTATGAATACAGTAGTAATAGAAAAAAAAAGAAAGAAATAAAACTAAAACCCGGAAAAAAAAGATAAACGAAAATTTGTTTCGAAATAAATACAAAAATTCTAAGCAAATCCAACATAAATTTTTGTAGCAACAAAAAAACTTTACAAAAATTTAATTTTTTTCTTTTTTTGACAAATCTAAAATAAGAAAAGCAGAAAATGGGAGAAAGAAAAGTTTTAAGGTTTTCAATTTTATTTTAGCGTAATTCTATTCACTTGTATAAAACTACAATTTTTTGCTGAGTTTGTAAAATTAGTCATTTTTTTCGTATTAATAAGTGAGATTAAAAAATTCTTAACACACGTTTTTCGTTAAAACATTTAACTTCTTATGATTCTTTTTAATGAAGTGACTTTCGATAAATCTTGCCAGTTATTATGTTTTATACCAAACCAATGAATATATCGTTAATCTGAGTGGCCAGAAAAAAGTGCATATTAAAATTACTAAATATTTTCCATAAAACCCAACTTGGTCCTGTAAAAGATTGAGCAAGCATACAAAGTTCAGGTGCTAAACTGTTTTCAATGTTATTAAACAGTACCGGGAAAACTTGTTCGTTTAAAGAAAACTTGGTTGAGGCAATTTTAAAAGAGCCCCCATAACTTCCGTTAGGAATGCAGCCAATTAGCTCAGTGCTTGAACTATTTGGTAACTGTTCGTACCAAATAGTTCAAGCACTGAGCTAATTGGCTGGACAATGATCCAAAAATTTCCTGAAACTGCAAAAAAATAGACGAAATGTATGATCTAACGGATTTTGTGCAGCTTTCATGTTGCTGATGCTCGAGAGAATGTTGAAGAAAAGTTAAGGACCCAAAAAGTTGCGTCAAAATGATTGACTTATTCATTACAACGGGCTCTATAAATACCGAAAATTGCAATAAAGTATGTTTACAAAAAGGCTGATTTCATTCATGAGACTTCATGTCCACTTATTTTTGGACCGAATTGGCATCATGTCACTATGATAAACAAGCCCTTGAATGGTACAAGAATAATAATGCAGTATTTCTACCCAGAGAGGCAAATCCTCCTAACTTCCCGGAGTAAGGGTCATTGCAGAGATATTCAGATTTTGTTAAAAGAGAATTTAAAGTACAAAAGGGGTCTCTGAAAGAGTAGTGTTTTTGGAACGGAGGAGAACTAACTGTTTGAGCAAAATTACTAGTGATTAAAACTACAAAAGTATTTAGTTTCTTTTTTTTGTAAATTGTAATAATAATTTCAATCAAATGAAAGAAAAATAGAAACTGTAAGTGTAGTGGTCTGTAGGTATGTTAAGGACTTTTCAATCTAACTCCTTAAATGTAAAACAAGTATTTTTTTCAATTCATCTTTTTGTTTTTGTTTTTTGGTCTCTGTTTTGGTTACGTTTTTTCTAATTTTTTTCTTTTCAAGCATTTCTCTTTTTTTCATCTTCTTCCATCCTTTTAATGCTGTTAATTAGAAGTTTTTCAAGTAGAAATTCTTTTATTCCTTTAAGTAAATGTGAAGTATAAGAAAATGGAGAAAAAACTTTAAATTAAAAAGTTTATTTTTTACTTAAAAAATATATTTTTTTGTTTTTTATGTCTGTTGTATTATTTTACCTAAGAATTTGTTGGTCCCAACTGAAAAAAGATTGTAATTTTATATCTGTGCGTTTTTTTAAAGGTTTTTGTGTGAAAATGAAATTAAAGTATGAATAAGTTAGGAATTTTTGTTATTTTCTGCGTATTTGTAGAATTGACACAATTAATATGGGACTGTAATGCCCCAAAACAAAACTAATGGACCAAAAACAGCAACAATGGAAAATTAAAGAATTTAAGTGAAAAAATATGCTAAAAAGGAAAGTTAGAAGAGGATAAACAGTGGGGAAATTAAATTATATGAGAACTTTGGAATTTAAAGTAAAAAATCATAAATTTTGTATATTTCCAAAATTTTTCTTATATATCAAGTTTCCGACTATATTTCCAAAACAGCATTTTGTTATGATTATAGTCAGAATAAGAAATTGTAGTATAAATCAAAAAAATCTTTTTTTTTTAAATTCGCTCAAATAAAAGTTAACATATAAACAACATTTTTATAGGTTTTTTTTTTCATTTCTGAGAAATTTTCTTAATAAAGCGATTATAAGGAATTATCTAAGATCTTTGTGAAATTTTCGATATGAAATATTTCAGATTTCTTAAAAAAATTTTAAAATTGAGAATAAAATTTTTAACAAAATTTTATAAAAAATTCAGAAATTATAAAAGGAAAAATTATTAAAACTGAAATTTTTAAAATATTCAAAATTTTGTTTTCATATTGGAATTAAAAAATATAAAAAAGAGGTCTCAGTTTTACTTAAACCAGAGAATTTCCTTGAATTTCGGATTTCATAAAAAATGGAATTCAGAAATTTCAAAATAGATTTAGAATTCCTTCAACTTTACCATAACTTTAGAATTTCCCTTAAATTTACAACTTTTGAGAAATTTTATAAAATTTCAAGATTTGAAATTTTAATTAAAAAACTCTGAACTTAAATATGAATTCAATTTTCAAAAATTTCAATAATTCCAAAAACAGATAAAATTTCAAGATTTGAAATTTTAATTAAAGAACTCTGAACTTAAATATGAATTCAATTTTCAAAAATTTCAATAATTCCAAAAACAGATAAGAAAATTGTTATAAAAAAGCTGATTTAAAAAAATAAAACTCTTAAATTATCGGAATTTCGTGAAAATTTTAATTCCGTTACATTATTTCAAAGGCTCAAAATTTAAAATGTCTGTCAAACCCCGACTGAATAATACTCTATACTACACTTAAGAGTGTAAAGCATTATTATGACAATATATCCCTGAATTATTTGGTATATCGTTTTGCAATTTACTTAATTGTGCCAAATCGCCATAGATTTATGACTCTTATAGACTAAGAATACTACTCAGGGAAGAACTTTTGTATGGAAGGTAGTGGAAATAATGGATCCATCATCAAATTTCAAAATGTCTGTGTTAAATCGACATAGAAAGTGATTTTAAAGAAAAAATTGTATTTAATATTGGTGGCAGTATCAATCTTATATAAACGCATAATATCCCAACCATCTATGGTGATGTAGGGTACAAAATTTTTAGAAGCTACATATCTTTTTAGCTAGAAAAGTTAACCAGTTTTTTGTAGGTTTTCTCTAGCTAAACTTATATATCTGAACTGATATAAATAAATACTTTTATGACCCGAGGTGTCCCACTATGAGACCTTCTTGAGCCACCTCCGTTAGTCTTATACGGTCCAAATAAAATATTTAAACTCGACCACATCTTTGCTTTCAGTGTATAAAATTTCATAGGAGGAGGTATTACGCATTTATTTATAATTCTGTTGAAATCGCTGAAGATCGGTTGAATTTTTTATCTAGTTCTCATATAATTATAAAAAACTTGATATCTCTTTATGATGTTTTACATATATAATTTGTAACATTTCTCTTTGGTATTTTAACCTTTTTTCAATTGTTGTAACTGCAGTAATTATAAAATATTTTAAGGATCAATTTTCTCCATTTTATTAAGTTCAGTATGGGTTTATTGAAAACTGGCGCTACAAGAGCAACATCCTATAAGATCTGCAATACAGTTATATAGCACTTATCTCAGAGAACAGGTTCAGTATTTTGTTAAACTGAAGATTAAAAACATTTGGGTAGCACCAGTGTTATATCTTTATTTGTTCCTACATTAAGCATTGAAACAAGTGAAATAAATTCCAAAGATTTCATTTTAAACCAGTCTAAAGTAATTTTTATCTTGTATTTTAATTTTTTTCACCCACTGTACAAAACAAGAAAATTGACAAAGTAATAAAATAAAAATTGCTAAACATTTTATTGCCAGGTCCGGCATATAAGAACCGACAACATAATAACGGTCTACTAAATAACGCACACAATCAAAGTTATGCAAGAAAAAAAGAGAGTGAAAAACTGCCATGTTAAGTTCGTGAAAAAAAATCATGAAATCTCAAGGAAGTAGAAAAATGGTCAGAAAAAAATTATAAACAACAAAAGATAAAATACAACACAACAACATTAACAAAAAAAGATAATGAAACATGGAGAGAGAGAAAGTGAAACCAGAGATATAGCAAATGAAAAAAAATGAACAACAACAAGAACAATAACGACAACAAAATAAAAATTTGTTCAACAAACTGTGCATAATTCATAATTTAATTAAAAACTTAACCAACTGTATGAATAAATGGCAACAGCAGCAACAACAACAACATGGAGATATAAGTAAAACGTAACAACTAGAGGCAGTAGTGGCATCAGCAACACCAACATTAGAGACAATAGCAAATTTTGAAAAACATAAGCTTTTCGCATAAATAAAACGAAAGTTAGAGCAAGAAGGGTGAAGAGGGGGAGAAGGGGTTATCAGGGTGTTGATATATATGAATAAACTGAGTGAAGCATCACAAAAACTGAGTCAATGTTGGCTTTATAAGTACTATTCTATCAAAAAAAAATGAAAGACATATCGCTGGGTGTTTTTCCAAACACCCGCAGCAAGAGCGAAGATGTGACGACACGAAAAAAATTGTATTTAATGCCAAAAAAAAAAAACATAATGTTGTTCTAGTCATTGCTCTTGCTAACGCTGTTGTCTAACTAACAAATATTTTGTTTTAATAATGCTAAAAATAGCAGCAATATAAGATAAAAATGAAAACATAATGTTAAACAAAATTTTCGCAAAAAAAATCCCCAAACAACATGACTACAAAAACACAACAACAGCAGCAGACTTTTAACACGAACAAATACTGATTTAATAAAATAATAAAGAGGAACTATAAAGAAGGCACTACGAAACCCTTTAGGCAATTTTTGGTGGAAAATAATAGATAAATTTAAATTTTAGTCACGTTAAAATAAAATGGAATTTCTATAAGTTGAATTTTTGGTGAAATTGTAAAATCGCGTAATAATTTTTGGTTCCGCAATATCCTGGAGAAAATTGCATGGAATATAACGAGTGAGGTAGATGCTCCACTTATGTTCTACTTCATTCTTGGAACTGGTTTTCAAAATTGTATTATAATACCCACAACTTTGTCATACCGTTTGTGTTTCTTGCATCAAATAAAAAATGGAGTCGGGAACTTTCTCACACCCATAACAACAATTGGATCGGGATATTTGCTTCAATTTCCCGGTAATTTGGGACTAGTAGGAAAAAAGTTATTGGCCGATATCTAAAACAATCGGGAAAATCTGGCAAAAACAGGATTAACGCGTGCAATACAGTTATATGTGCTTCATATTTGTACCAAATAACATTAAAATCAGATCAGAACAAAGATAGTCCATTACTAAAGGTTTGAAAAATATTAATACACTCCATATAGGTCACCAGGAACTTAAAAAAATAACAAAAAATTGGAACCTTTATTTATTCAAGCACCCATATAAGGTCTCTTCCCGTTTTAATTGAATTTTTATTGAAGAACGCACAATTTATTTGCAAAGTGCTTCAAATATATGTTACTATTTAAACAAATATCGGTCCATATTGGTCTAAAGCTCTTATATAAGGTCCCACATCGTAAAATTGTTTTAAGCCTAAAACATAAAACTACTTTATTGAAATTTGACTCAATTATTCTTTTTACTGCCTTTAAGTAACGGGTTATAATCGGTTATAGTACCCAAAAATGTGCCTTCCAGAAATATTATTTTAGATTTAAAAGGTCCCCTAAAAAGGACCAATTTTAAAGAATTTTCTCGAATATCGGTCTTCATTAGACTGTATCCCTTTTCTTCGGAAAATAGTTTAAAGTTGAAGAACATTAGTCCAGATTGATAGCCTAGTAATAAGGTGACGATTGTCGGAAAATTCTTCAAAGCGATCCGAAATTAAATACATACTTCATTGAATGAGTTTGAATGAGTAATAACTGCTTCTATGAGATCAACATTCTCTTATTAAATTTGTCAAAGATGTCGGCATTTCGTCGAATAGGCTCAACATTACGTATAAATGGAAATTCATTACTTCAGAACATTCAAGTTAATTAATTTCATTGTTATTTTACCAGATTTGCTCTGGTCCCTCTCTTTACGTAGAACTTTGAGTACTCCCTAGTAGACGAGCTGACGTCCAACTCTCTGATGGATAATTCTCTACATATCTACACTGATGCACAGTGTCTTAAATGAAAAATAAAAGGGAATAAATTTTTAACTTACGAACGGAAGTTTCACATAATGACAGTAGAAGTATAAGCGAGTTTAAGTTTTAAGATTGAACTTTGTGGACTAACAGGGGGTCGGTACACGGGGTTCCAAAGTTGGTCACGAAGGTAGGCTTTCTTTCATAGCTTAAGAGTTTAAAATTTCTTTTTTTATTTTTTATTTCATTAAAAACTAATGATAAAACTTTGAAAAATTAAATTAAAACAATTTAATTTTAAATTTGATTTAAAAAAATTTCGATATTTCGCCGATTATCTTTTTTCTTGATCATTTTCTCAAATCGCAAAGCTGGAATTTTAAAAGACTTATGTTTTCTTCAAACCCTGACATGTTCTAAAAGTTCTAATAATAGAAATTTTTGCTCTCGGTTATCGGTTAGAAAGGTATAGCAAAATATGTAGAAAACCCCATTTTATTGTAAATTATTGAATGATTTTTGGGAATTATAGGATTTCGTTTGGGAGAAAAAAATGTTTAAGTCAAATAATCAAGTTCAAATTGAAATGGGATACAGCCAAAAATATACTACCGGTAACAGACTCTCAGAGGTGTAAATTACATGAAAAGTGGCGAAAACATTTAAATGGATTTAAAGTTACTTGAAAACTGTTCGATAGGTTTAATATATATAGAGAATTTTCAATACCTTTTTCTCACTAAAAATTATTATTTTATATTAATCCCCATTTTTATATCAAAAACAGGATCAATAGCTTTTTTCAGTATTTTAAAAAAAGATACTTTATGGGGGCTTGTTCTAAATTTGTTCTGATTTGCACCAAACCGTGGAAAATTGTATCATAATTGTTACATAATAAACATTTTATGGATATATAAGTGGAATTTCGATGAGAGTTTGTGAAGGGGCTCACAGATCGATTACAAAAATATATCAGATCCGTCTTTCGACATAACAAATGCTAACACTGTTCAAAAAAACCCCATATCTTTATTATTAAAATACTTCTAGTAATTTTGAACAGGTTTTCTGCTAATTTACCACACTCTGAATTGTGAGTATATTTATGTTGCCCTGTGTATATTTATTACAATAATTTTGGCGATTCACAATTTTCAATTTAAATAAACTAACAAAATTTACAAAATCAATTCTAAATAAACATGCAACATTTACCACTGACAACACGGAACAGACTCATAAATATTTTGATTAAAGATTGACCTCTTTTTCCCTTCAAATAGTAAATTTTATTAAATACAATAAAAAATTATTTGTCTCTCCTCCAAAATTACAAGAATAAATAAATTAACTAAAAAAATGTACTTGATATACTTGATGTAACAATGCTTGTTGTTGCAAGAACAATGGGTAGCCCCACCAAAATAGTACGCAATTAGGTGTACTTGTACATACACCCTCGAATAGAAATACACACACATGAGTACATATACAAGTACATAATTCTAAAAATATTTCTATTGTTTTTTGAAATTGCTACATGGATGTCTATGTGGGTGTGTGCATGTATTTGTGTATGTATGTAAATCTGTGGCTGATCATTACAATTTCATGAGATAGGTATGTATACATTTGTATGAATATGTGTGAGGTTTTCTGTCTAAACAAATTTCCATATGTTTGTGTAGGTGTATTTGTACACGTAAATGTGTTGTAAACACCATAAATACAAACCACATTCCAATGTACCTTCTAAAGAAATATTCTCTGCTAGACACACACACACATATGTACATATATAGACTAACACATACTCACAACCACGCATTCTCTTGCATATTAGTATTTGCTTAAAGCAAAATAAAATGAAAACAGTTACGTGCTTCCACTATGGATTCATAATCTACATCCGGTGTGTTTAAGTTGGTTGCCATATTTCTATAGAGAGTGAGAGAGAGTATTTATATGTATATGTTTATATAGATGTGCGAATACACGTATCGTTATGTTGAAAAGCCTAAATGTAATAACGATATACTCATGAGTTTTTTCTATTTTTTTCTGTATTTTTTTCTGAACTGAAAATTGTTTTAAAATTTTTTTGGTTATAATTTTGGTTTAGAGTTTCTGTTGTCGCTTTATTCATGTTTATTATATTCACATCCGTTTTTGTTTTGTAAATAATATTATATCAGTTCATGATTCATATTTTTGTTTTCATTTGCATTTCATTTTATTTCTCTTTTTGTATGTGTATGTGTGGAACTGAGGTTTTGTAGTGCTTTATTTAGTTGAATATGAACATTTTTCAAATGTTGTGTATTCGAGTAATATATTTTTATGGTTGGTAATTTTCCCAGCAAGTCATATTTTCCAACTCATTTTGTTGAGAATATTAAGGATTTACTGTGTGTGATTATATACGAATTGGGAATTTGAATATATGCGATTTCAGTTTAAAATATTTTTATAGTTTTTATTATAAGACATAAAGTTTTTTTCAATTATTCTCTGAAACCTGAATGGAGATTTTCTTCAAATTAGTTTCGATTTTTTTTCACGATATGAGAACTTTACAAAAAAAAAAAATAAAGTTTTTGATCATTTTTTGATAGGGCTTGCGGATATATCTTTGCCACAAGTTCATCCGAGTTAGATCTACTCTCATTTTCTTTAAGATTTTTCTATATAACAATAAAATAATTATAAACTTCAGAACAAAAAATGGTTTATCAACGTATAAATGTTTCAATCTTTGTGGAAAAAATCACAGAATATTAGATTTTCAAGAATTTTTAAATTTAACAGTCACCATTTAACTGGGGAGATTAGAAAATCTTTTGAATTAAAAAAAAATTTTGTTCGCAATATGTTTGGATGTCGCGCTAGCCTTTGATAAAATATGGCTTAAGGGTCTAGTAGAGAAAACAAGAATTCTACTACCAGCATTTACTCACAAATTATGGGAATCCTATTTAGATGATCGGCATTTCATTTTAATATATAGCGACTTTATATTTTAGAAATTCTGTATTAAGGCTGGTCTTCCTTAGGGAACGGTTATAGAACCCATTCATTATTTAATATACACATCTGAGCTGCCTTTGTGGGATGATCATATGCTTCAACATTTTTTGATGATACAACAAATTTCAGTATACACAAGGACGAATATATAAGATTCACTCATATCCGCTTGCGAGGCGTCTTATGAATATGCAGATAGATTCAAAGGTCTGCCGTATTGAAATACCACCATATTATTATAAATGACATGGACGGTGGAAAAAGGGGAGATCAGGTAAAATGTTACAAATTTGTAACTGAAGAATTCTATATAAAAGCTGATGTTCCTCAATGTAGTTTTTTAAAATAATGGACAATAAAAGCACGTCATCTTCGTTTTTTAGAAGGGGAAACGGTCCACAGTTTCTTTTAACATTCATCAGGATGATTATGTTGGATATCTCGGTATTTATTTGGATAGACGACTTAAACCAAAGGTTTTCGTATGAAATGAAAAGCCTCTAGCTTGCACTTGTTAATTAACCATTATTTTGAGTAAAGCCTTGACAATAAAGTTTTCCTTTATAAGATTATTTCAAAACCAATATTGATATTATAGAGAGGAAACTATCTCAAATTTTAGGGATTATAGTTTTAGATAGATAGATAAATTAATTTTTGGCGAATTTTATAAAACTAAACATACCCGAGGTAGCTTACTTTATAGTATTAATGAGTACGCCCCTGACCATATTGGTATTTGAACTCCTTCATATTAAAATTAAAGTACTTTATCTATAACCGAGAGATTTCATTAAAATGCCTCTAATAGTTCAAAAGTTATAGAATAATTAAAAGAGTCGATTAGGACACACTGCGTAACGTATAATAAATAATTTTATTTTGGCGATGCTCATACCAGCTATACGCTCAGGATAATACTTAAATTTATAAAATTTTTCATTTTGTGATGAAGTACAGTAAGCAAATTTTTTTAGACTGAAAAATTAATTAAGATTGATTAAGCTTGAGCGATTTTTTTTATTCATTCATCTAAATTCTTTATCTTATAAGATTTTATTTTTAATATAAGAATATTTTACATTTACATATGCCAGATTATATACAATAAGGGAGTATGTCTAAATAATGGTTTAACGAACACAGCATACCTTTGTTGAACTAGGTGACTTGCCGTCCAGACTTGAACCCAACGGCGATATTGTATGGATATATGGGCAGAAAATAACGCCCAATTCATATTATCTTTTACAGCGCTTAAACTCAAAATAAAGCAACTCTTGCAGAAATTTATTTGATCTTCTTACCAATAATAATAATAATAATAATAATAATAATAATAATAATAATAATAATAATAAAAATAATAATAATAATAATAATAATAATAATAATAATAATAATAATAATAATAAATAATAATAAAAGAGAGGAATCATGGCCTGACCATATTTTGGAGATAATCAAAAACAAGGAATCATCCAGCCATTATCAATAATGCTATAAAGACTGTTGAACTTAGGTGCGTTTATAGGAAAATAACATTAAAAATACAAGTAAAATTTTTAGTTAACATTATTTAATTGGAGTCTTAGGTCACTTAATAAAAATATTATTTTCCCATTAAATATCTTCCTTTTATATTCTTCTAAATTTTTGAAGAAAGTTATGTGCGTTTATAGGAGTATGCACCAGTGTAGTTGTTCCTTTTTCAAAATCTTCAGTAAGATCCATTATCTCTTATTTGTGAATCAATGCGTATAAGTAATATTGTTTATGTGTATTATGAGAAGCAATATAAGGGTAGCGTATACGTAATATTTAATTATATTAGTTCTTCAGGGTATTTTCTTGTACATTTGGATCTTATCAGATTGAAGCTCTTTATGGCCTAGAATACGTCGAGACAATTAAGAGTGTTTTTGTTGGTTTCTATGAAAGATTAATGTGATGACAGGAAGTGGAAGTCATGACAATTTCTGAATCTATTTTCGCAATACCAGGCATAAAGCTTTAAATTGTTACACAAAGTTTTTGTATCGAGATTTCTTATTTGTTTACAATTGCGTCTTTTATGAGCTTAAAAATGCAATTCGGCAATATTATTTCAAAATTGTGAATGATACATTGATAACAAGCTGATATGACATCGCTGAATATACTTATGACTTCGAATCGATTGATTTACTAAATAAAAGTAGAATATTTTTTCGGTCCTTTACATTGTATTATTTACGAATAAAATATTTTTCGAAATTTTTTAAAGAAAATTTTCGGATAAATATTTATCAAGATCGATTAGAAAAATACATATTTTTCTGTATTTCTTAAGTTTTCCTGTCTGTTATGCAGTCTCCCTAAAATATTCACACACATTCTTATTATTCTTAATTCTAAAATCTTAAAACTGAGATTTTTCTTATTTTTGCATTATCATTTCATCATAATTGCTAAAATAGCTTCTTATATTTGCGTTTCTTTACAAAAATTTTTTAATCACAAAAAAAAAGTATATAAAAATGCTTATTTAAAAAAAATTTCATTTCGTTTTATTGTTGTAGTTGTTGTATTACATATTTTACATAAATTATTTACATTGACGTTACGTGCCAAATCTTGTTGAAGCCTTAATCTTAACCTTGATATTTACATACAACATTTTTATACAAATACTAGCAGTAGCAACAACAACAACTCTACTAGTCATCTTCAAAAAAAAAAGGAAGAACAACAACAGAACATCTTACAGGAAAGCAAAAAAAAAACATCATTGACAAACATAGTATAATTTCAGGCGCATTCTTTTAAGAAGTTCTCTTTTTTCAGAGTTTTTTCTACGTCTCACGTGCTTATACATACTTAATGCGTGAATATGTATGTACATTAAAAATTTCGCATACCATGTATATGTGTGCGTTTTGATGTATGAATAAAGAATTCCTTTTGTTGTGTTATTTTGCTTTTCGTCTGTTTTTATTTTTTTTGGGAAAAGTGTGTGTTGTATGTTAGTAAGAGTATTTTTTTAATCGTAAATACTTGACAGTTTTATGTTGATCGTAAATGTTGTTATTTTTTGTATGTATGTATGTATGTATGTATGTATGTATGTATGTATGTATGTATGTATGTATGTACGTACGTATGTATGTAGGTATTATGTTAGTTGCTTTTGTTTGTTGTTGTTATTGTGTTTGTCTTGTTGTGTTGTTTTCATATTCATGCAAATGTTTATTTTATAATTTTGTTTTATTATTTAATACACAAGAACGCAGTGAATTTTTCTTCAGTTGTTTTTTTTTCACTTGTTTTTTGTTTATTGTAAATATGTTTTATTTTGTACGTGAGTTTTTATGTTTTGGGGAAAAATAAACTTGTATAAACATTAAGTTGCCATTATTAAAGTAGTAGTAGTAGATATAATTTAAATTATAAACTAAATGTTTCTAGGGCAGTATAAGAAGTTATTTAATTTGAGACAATGGTAAATAGCAATTACAACAACATATTCTGTCTAAAGTAATTAAAGAACTTTTTTTTTAAATATGTATTAAAGTTTATATTATGACACTACGGCGTATGAGTAATATTTATTTTAAAATGACACTTATAATGTCGTGCAACTCGTGCAGACTTCACGGATAAAACTTGCATTTTCATATGCTCTCTCGAGAAAATATTAAATCTAGAATTTAAAAATGACAACAAAAATATAATTAATTATTTTATATTCTTTAATATACATATTTTATAAGCTTCTTGACATAGATTTTGCGTAGCTTGCCACTTAGATTTTAAACAGTTTATCAGTCAACGGAATTCAAGTCTGGGGTCTACGGTTACCAGTTCAAGACTTCAATTATTAGCTGATGGCTGAATCTTGACCAATAGGTTCGAGCTAAAAAAAATTGGTTTAACCTAAACAATGCCAATTAAGTTATAAACATTTTGACTTATTCCTTTAAATACTATATCCAACAACAACTACAAGGAAAAATAGAATTGTTAATATCTCGGCATTTTATAAGTTAATTTGAATTTTTTAAATCAAAATTCTAGAAAAAATTAGCAATTATTCTACTGAGTCCGTAGATGCTTCAGTAGTGTCATAATAAGAATTTGTCCAAATCACCGAACAAATAGTCTAATCGTGATTTCGTCTTTAAATAAATATTCTACAAAAATAATTCTGACCCATTTATAAAAATTGGAATTTTAAGCATTTATAGAATGACCGAAAAACATCATTTTTAAGAAGTTAAAATTTGGCACAAAAATGTGTAATAAATCAGCATAAGCAAGTCCGTAGGCCAAATAGGGGCTTCAAAAAAAGATCCAGATACACGAGGTGCCTAAATTTGTTTGTTCACCGTCTTCGCCTCTGACAAGATAGGGATCTCAAGATATGTGAAATTTCATTTAAATATCTCTAATGGTTCAAAATTGTAAAATTATATCCGAAAAATGATTTGTTTATACTGTGCAGATAGGTGCCTGCATTTTACCAAGTTAACTCAGAAACGCCTTTCTTTCGTTCAATGGAATTGCCGTAAAGATCTTACTAAAAAAAATAGTGAAGACACTTGTCTATGTATGTGTTTAAAACTTGAAATTTTAAATCTCTATTTTTTTGCTCCAAAATAACAAACTTTTAAGTCGTTCTGGTTAAAAAAAATTAAAACTTTTATAAACGTGTCCCAAGTGTTATTGTTCGCTTCTTCGTTTTCTTTTCTTTTATTTTTTTGTTTGTTTATGTATTAGAATTAATATGTTTTTGTGTTTAACTCAGTTTGTTTGCTTTTTAACTTTAACGGTCGTTAAAAAGAATAAAACTAAATGCAAACACACACACACTTATCTACCTTTAAACGCACACACAAACTTAGAGCCATTTAAGACAAAGAAAGCAAACAAACAAACAAACAAACATTTCGTTAACTTCACAAAATTTAAGATGAATATTTTTATTTGAGTGTTTTGTCTGCCAGTCCGTCCGTCCATCCTTCTGTCTGTCTGTTTGTCTGTCTGTCTGTAAGTCTGTTAACATTTTTACATATATTAAAATTTTGCTAAAGTAAAATCTGATATGAGCATATATGTATGTAGGTATAAGTGTGTATTAGACGTTTATTTTTTATTCCTTTTGTGGTTCAGCTTGTGTTGACAATAAAATTAAATTGTTTATCTTGTATTTTTATCGTTCACATATATGTGTATTATTTTTATACTCCCCCACCACCACAAGTGGTGAAAAGAGTATATTAACTTTGTTATTCAGTGTTTAACGTTAAGTAGAAATCATCTCAGACCCCATAATTTATATATGTTCTTCCATCAGATCGAAATCTGAGTCGATTTAACTATATCCGTCTGTCTGCTGTTGGCACGCTCACATACACATTAATTGACAGAGCTAAAAGAAATTAGGCGTGAGTATTTTTATTTAAAACCAGAAAAACCCTTTGAGTATATCAAGAAATATATGCCGATATCTGCGCAACTTTTAAGTTCGAGAGAAGAATTTTCGTAAAATTGTCAATTAGAAATCGATAAATTAAAAAAAGGTTTGTTCATAATTTAAAAATATATGTTCTTTATTATCATTCCAAAAATATTCAAAATCGGTTCAATAGAAAAAGTTATAGCTAAAATATATCTATTCTTTTTTGACTCATTAAGTGGTCTTGTGTTGTATTTAGGAAAACCTTTTACATATTACATGCGTTTATGAGTGTATGTGTGAGTGTGTATGTACGAAACATAACATATTTACTTACATGCATTTAATGTTAAGTTATATGTTCTTTATTATCATTCGAAAAATATTCAAAATCGTTTCAGTAGAAAAAGTTATAGCTAAAATATATCTATTCTTTTTTGACTCATTAAGTGGTCTTGTGTTACATTTAGGAAAACCTTTTACATATTATACGCCTTTATGAGTGTTTGTGTGACTGTGTATGTACAAAACATAACGTATTTACTTACATGCATTTATGGTGGAGGGTATTGAAGATTCGGCTTAGCCGAATATAGCATTCTTATTTGTTTATATTACATTTGTTTTATTTTCCTTTATTTCTGTTTGTTTCTTTTTAGCAAAAAGGGTCTAATTCCACGTAAGACAAGACATTTTTCAGCGTAAGTTATTATTTATATATTTGGAGATTTTACCTTTTAAATAATAAATTAGTTTAAGAAGAAGTTTTTTATTGAATTTAGATGGTTTATGTGGTAAATGTATTGTCATTTAAATGTGTTATATCTTGTCACAAGGATATTTTTCATTTTTTATCTTTTTCTCTCGTTTTATTTGTATAAGTAAGTGTATAAAAATAAAAGAAATATCTGTCACCAGATGTTGAAAATTACACAAATATTAACATAAATTAAAAATGACAAATGTTAGTCACAGTTAAATTGAAATTGATGACAGGGTATTAGATGGGGCAAAACGCTGTGGTCAGATGTAGGGTTATATAAAATATATTACAGGATTTAAGGATGTATTTTATCACTGAAATTAGAAATTTAAATGTGTGATATTACCGGTGATATTATAATATTACATAGTGCACAGTGGTTTCAAAATGGATTTTCTTTCTGGAATAATTTTGTATGTTTCAGCACTTTAATAAAAAAGGCAACATTTTAAACAAAGTTTGAGCATATTTTTTAGGATATTCTGTATAAAAAGTGGTTGGATTTGCAGGCAAGTTATAAATTTATTTCATAAGTATAGAAAGTATGAAATGTAAGACTCGGAGTTTTTAAAGCCATAATAAGTAGAATATCATTTAATGTCAAAAGTTTATAAAAAAATTAAAATTTCGACAATATTTCATTGAAGTAATCGACTAATCGATCATTGTAAGAGCTGTCTTTGTTTCTTGCTTCGTTGCTAAGATGACAGCACTGGAATCTCGTATAATTTCTACCTCTCCAGCAGTAAACGTGATAACCTATGCGGTCATCTCTTCGAAATCCACAATTTCTACATTGCACGTAATTTGAATCTTTCACCAGCCAAGTCAACAGCAACACAGTTCACCACCTGGACTAATTTCCGACTGCTAACTACCCGCAGAGTATACGTAGGTATATGCGAGATGCATTTGATCGGCTGAAAATACTGTTTTTTGATATTTGTGTAACATTTTGCTGCAAACTTTTTTACTGAAACGTTTTGCTTAACATAAAAGCTTCGCACCTGGAATTGCGCTTTTTCCAGTGTTATACATTAAATTATGTAATTCTAATAATATATAATTACCCTCTCAGATACATGCACAGTGTGTTACCAAAAATGAACAGTCAAAAAACAGCTTATTTACTATATAGTAATCACTATACACTTAAGACGAAAGATCCAAATTTTGAATTATGACGACCTTGCACAAATGACCGATATGTGCTTACATATTATGAACAATTTCTCATATCTGTAGGGTATTTAGTAAGGCCACTCTGCTGTGTGCTCTCCGATTAATGTCCGCTATAATATCTTCGTAAAATATTCGCATAAGTTTGGCAGTCATATAGAAAGCATTTCATCATCCCAATACAAATAGTATCTGTAAAGTATATCGTTGGGTAGATTACCTTAACCTTTGTAAGATAATGAAATTTACAACTTTTTCATTGTAACGATCTGTTAGAAGTATTCCATTATGACTTGGCTTCCAAATCACTAAAAACTTATATCATGAAGTTCTTTACATTTGCTTACAAGATTATTTGCTTTCTTATTTTCAACATCTCCTTGGTTTCCAGAAGTATTTACTAATAAAATCTTAAAAATTCAATATTGTGTTCAATTTGATGTCTCTCTATGGTATTGCGCTGATGGCCATTTGGATATTGGTAAAAATATTTGTATCTATGTGTTCTAAATTATATTTTTTGCGCGTATCTTCACCTAATGAATCCCATTATGTTTGGTTCCAAGAAATAGTCCTAGCAACGATCATACAATGTACTGTAAAATAACTGATATTCTACTTTCGAGCTTAGAATACAGCTCAAAAGTTACAAAAAAATCTATTCTGTGTCGTGTTGTGTGATGATTTACTCCTTTTTTAAAAGTTATTGATGTTCTTGATGATTATGTCATCAAGAATTCTTTATTTAGTTTCTTTCGTGGATAGACCAATATTTCCTTATCCTTATGTTCTAATTTAGCTTCCACCTGAATAAATGTGTAACAGCTCCATAGTAGGAAACATGGTCTGCAGTCTTCTTTTCTGGTTTCACTATAAAGAGAGTTTGTACCATTTTATCGTAATATCACCAAGAAGATGGATCTACTTCCATGGATTTTCTTCTATCTATTATTCATTCGGATAGAGTCATGCTTTGTAAATATCCTAGTAGGTTTTCTGTTATTATTGTGGATTATTTTTCATTGCCTGTAGCAATGCCATGAATGAAAGTACATCTAGCACCAAAAGTGAATGCACCGATTTTTAGTAAAATGGCCAAAGGTGGCGTAGAGTACATTTTTAAAAGTTTCCAAGTAGCTTCCATACAAATGTCCTCCTTGATTGGGCTCTAAACTCTTAAAGTTTCTTATAGAAAATTTGATGCAAACGTCAGAGTAGTCCACATCGACAAATTTTAAGAAGATCTGTAATGGAATTACCGACTGAGTATTGTGGAAACATTCTGTATTATGTCATCATAAATCATGGAATCAAGATTTTCGTAAGTCTTTCCACAATTTCTTATGTTTTCAAAATGATACAGTGTTTTGTACAGTTTTTAAACTTCTAAGTTATCTTTTTTTGGTTGTGGACTTTCAAGACGTTACGAAAGACATTACTACTAAAGACGAATTATGGACTTTTAATAAAATGTTATGGTCTAGGTTTGATAAACCGGAAAATAAGTTTTTAAATGATTATATAGAAAGACTTTTTAATAAGAGGTGTAGTTGAATATTTTTTAATTTCAAACTGTTAAAACATAATGCGTTCTGAAGAAATTGCAAAATTTGTCGTAGCACTAAGATAGCTCGGAATCATTTATCTTGTTGAACAAATATTATTTCGCAAACTGCATATTCATTTAATATTAGTTCATTACACTTTCAGTCATTCAAGAACCTTAAGACTTCATCATGAAAATAAAGCTCAGCTTTAAATTTACCAAAATATCCAAACAGAATCCTTGAACTTATGAAGTATAACAATCTCGACATTGAAGTCGAGATTGTTCATTTCGGAGGGAATTAAAAAGATTTTAATAAATCTCTCAAGCTTTTGAACTTAAAAATAATGCACCTTTCTTTCCGAATCAAGGCAATAATCTTATGTTATGATTCTTAATATTTCTTTACTTCAATAAAACCTCTTTTTTTAAATTTCAATTTCTCAACCTTAAATCATTTTTTTGACTCAGAACTTTTTTCTCAATTATTTACCACCTGCGTCTTATATAAGATCTCTGGCATAAATTTGTTAAGAAAACATAAAAGTTTTTAATAAAGAAAAATATTTTAACCTAATTTTTTAGGGGGCTTTAATAAACAAAAATCCTTTAACAAGGTTAATTCCTTTTTATTTATTCTATATTTTTTGTTCTTTGGCAAACACACACACAATAGGAAAAAGTAGAAATACATAACAGCCATCATGTACTTTTGCTAACTTTCTTTTTTTTTTTTTTTTGCAAATTGACAAATTTATGAAGATCCTTTAAAACTTTATCAACAAAAAATTTAATCCTCAACACATTTTTATTTTAATTTTTTTCTCCATTCCATTCTCTCGTTCATTTTCATTTTATTTCTCCTTCATATTCTTAAAAGTTTTTTTTGTTATTTAATTCCTTGATTAAACTACTTGTACTAAACAAATAAAGTGAAACCGGGGTAAAATAGAGACAAAACGTAAAACCAACTATGGTGACATTTTTGTATTGAAATAGGAAAAAAACTGAAATGTAAATATGTCATATTTTTTATACCCTCCACTAGCACAAGTGGTGAAGAGGGTATATTAACTTTGTCATTATATGTGTAACGCTAATAAGGAATTATCTCAGAACCTATAATGTATATATTCTTTCATTTAAATATATCCATGTCGATTTAGCTATGCCCCAATGTCTATTTGTCAATAAACAATATTTGAGAAGGGTTTATGTGTTGCATTGAAGAAAAAGGTTTGTATATTGTATATTCTTTGTGAGTGAGTATGTACGAAACATAAAGTATTTACTGCTCAAGTATTTGTGGTAGAACATATTGAAAATTCTTCATAGCCGATTGTAGCTTTCATACTTTTTTCTCATCTGTTTGTAGAAAACGAAAAAAAAATTGTTTCATTTCCCTTGTTACTATTGTAAAGTAAATACATTCATACAACTTTATGTGAAAAATGTTAGAGTAGTAGAACAAAGACAAGTGAAATGTTAAAAAAATGAAAGAATTTCTCTCACCCACACAGACACAAAACATATGCATATGTGTATGTATTATTTACTTACACTCCTACTTATATTTAGTTATACAAAAGAGGATTCATTTAATTTTATCATTTTACTTCTATACTTTTTTTATTCTTTTGACATTGTATATCATCCGGTTCCTGTGTGCTCCTTTCTACTTAGTACTTGTTGTTGTTGTTTTTTTAATTCTTTGTTATTGTTTTTGTTATACACTACCACATACAGTTGGTTTTATATTTTAAATACAATTGCATAAAAGCTTATTTTATATTTGACATATGCATACTTTTACACATATTCATATATACATGCATACTCACTCACTCACACATATGTATGCATAAATTATTGTAGATATTTACAGGAGAATGTGTGAGAATATACATATGTAAATATGAATATTTGTACTACTTAAGTAAATATTAAGTACATGTATGAATTGTATGTAGATATTTATATGTATTTGTATAAGAGTAAAATAATGCATTGTGGAGCAAAATTAAATATTTTGGAAAATTTATTAAAAAAAAATTTGTTTAGCTATTTGGATTAATGTAAACCTTGGAATGTTGAAATCGAATTTTGCCGTTTTTTATTATGATTTTATTTGAAAAAAAAAACTAAATTAATATTTAAACCTAAAACCTAAAATTGAAACGAACAACGATATTATCTTGAAATATCAATATGATTTGAAATTGGCCATTTAAAAAATCTTTGTAGATTTCTACTTTTCAATGAGAAAATACCAAAAATACCAACCCGTTTCATGTTAAAAAGGTGATTTTTTTCACTTTATGCTTTGTGACTTAATAAAAGCATTTGATTATTTCTTTTTTAACTGACCAGCTTTGGATAGGGCTTTTCAACCGATCTTTGCTCAGTTTTCATCGGAATTTAATTGACATGAATTGCAGTTAAGTTTTTTTATAAAACGTTTAAAGAATTATAAAGTTTAAAAAAATATTAGTGAATAAATGGATTTTTTGTGAAAAAATGGGATCTTTTACAAAGTTCCAAATTCAGTTAATATAGCTTTTTAACGGATTCACATATTTATATGGTCATTTTAGCAATATTTCTTGGAATCTTTTATGGAATCTGGAAATTATCTTTAAAAATTTTATAACCTATAATAGGACCACTAATATGGAAAAGCTATAAAGGCAAAGGTAAAATTCCGTTAACAATTTATTTCGTCTTGCATATCTCTAGAACTACAAAAGATAACTAACACATGTTAGCATACATACTTATGGTAGAGATTAACCAGGACAATATACATTCAAAATTTCTTTTGATACAATTCATAGATGCATTTTTAGCGAATTTTTAAAAACGTCTTTGGGAACTTTTTAATTAATGGATACCAGAGGTAAGAATTTTGGAACCCTCAACTTACATAGACCTTGAGAACCTCATAATTAATATCAAGAATTTAAATTGAAAATATATACAGCAGTTTCCAAAATATCGTATATGGATACACTGCTAATAATAATCGTTGACAAATCGGATCTAAATATGATTCAATATTGCGATAATTAAAAAAACTGACTTATATTATTTAAAAAGCTAAGAAAAGACTCCGTGGAATATTGAATTGGTAGCTACCTGTATAAATAGTTTAATATTCTATTTTGAAAGTCGTGGTGGATAAAGAAGCTTATGAAATAATATATTAAATCTATATATTTGCCAAATATTGGCTTAACAAATCCGATAATTTCTTACACACTTAAAGTCAATACATATGAGTGGAAGATAACTCTGTATATAACATTGTAAATTATTATAAACTCACTCAACATCTATATAGCAATCGATTATATATTCTGTTTGTATTAACGATCACAATAAATTAAGTCTCATAGCGAAGTCATCGAAGAGATGGAGCATTTACTACGTCACTCATAATCGGTTGTAATTCTAAGTTTTCAAATGTTCATGGATAAGCAAAAAGCCCCGTCTGCGATAGTCAGTTTGAAAGATTCCTTTTTCTTCAAACAAAAAACTTTATTATTAATTTAGCACGATACGAGAGAATTTTTAAACTCCATATATGAAATACTCTCTCAAAAAGTGCTAACATCATATTTCTTTTACCATAACTGTATATGATTTATATTAGTTTTTCATATCAAAATCTGAGACGATTCGATTGAACCACTTGCTATCGTCTGAAAATTTTGAAAACTTTCTTAGAATTGTACTAATAGCAAAAATTTTAAGAAATCAGGTCAGAATATTTATTATTAAGTATGAACTCAGTAATAACAGATATATAAACTAACATCTGAGTAAGCACAAAATTCATCAATAAGAAATCAAGTAAATTTTTATAGTAAGTTTTATAGTATGTAGATTGAATTAAATAATATTTGCTTATGATGTTCGACTATATGAATCAGTTAGTTACCGAAATAGCAGATACCAAAATCGGAACAATAGAAAAAGGTTATTAACAATAATAATACGTACAATAATAACACTTCTAATATAAATATATTAACTTAATTTCAGTTTTTGAGTGCATGTGTATATTAGCTTTCTATTCTCTTTTTAATTTGGTATGATTTCCTCTTTGCCATTATTGGCTTCCACATTTCGTTGAGATTACTTTATCCGGAACGTAAGTAAAAGTGTGAATATATCAGATAGATAACCATAACATGATTGCTATACAACCATAGTTTTTTTAGAACAAAACCATAATATTTTGGCTCTTGATTATTGTTGTAATAATTATAACTTTCTCTTTGTCATAGGCAACAGAACGAGGACTTACATTCTCAGACAAATCATAAAGTTGAAATACTCATAATCCTGATGAATGATATAGGGAACGGTTTTACAGCATGACATTGATTAATTGAACAATTTTTGTTGTTTTTGTATTACAAAAAAAAAAAAAAAACATTTTGCTAAAAATTGCATTCACAGGAAGTTAGAACTCAAAGCGTGTGTTATTATTTTTTGATCTTGTTCCACTGTGACTTTGTAAATATTACATAGTATCTACTTTTTTGTCAGTGTATGCGTAAATACATACGCAAAACTTTAACTTTGTTATCATTTAAAGTTTTCAAATGTTAACTTATTTTTGACATTTGAATTAACAGTAGAAATGAAAAATGTACGCATTAAATTTATCATTATCTTAGAAATGAAAATATAGTTTTAGAGAAATGTTTTCCTTACAACCACTTTAAAAAATTATTTATTTAAAGATTTCCTGCTCTTAATTATTCTTTTATAAAATAGTCATTAATTATACTTTGCTGTTTTTCATTTTCACTGTTTAACACATTAACAAGAAAATGTATGTACTAGGAACTGGGAAAGAAATAATTGTTCATATATTCTTCATCAAAAGTATCTCCAAAGGAGTCATTTGTCTGCATATAAATGACAGGGAAAGAAGGAATGAAAGTAACAACAATATTTTTTAGAAATTCTATAAAAAGTCGGATGATAAATTTTCCTTTTCTTTTGTATTTTCATTAAAAATATTAAAATGAAGATAAACATATGATGAAGTTGATTATAAAGAAATACTGATTCGAAAAAAGAAGAAATATTTCAAATTAATTTTCTGGCATTAGAAGAAAAATAGAAAAGAATCAAAAATTAACAATTTTTATAAAAATCTAAGCCGATTTTAAAATACACTTTAATTATTTTTACTTTAAGTATTTTTTTATTTTGCTTTGAGATGTGGAAGGATAAAGTTATTATAATTTAAATACACTTGAATATGTATACTTAATTTATATTTGTATTTCAATTATTATAATATCAGTATTTTCTATAACGACATTTAATTAAATATTGAAATTTATTTACTTTATGAAGACAGTAAATCTTTGATTTAATTTCCTTTAACTATCAACAAAACAGTAAAAATGATATAATGACATAAATAGATTATGAAACAAGTAAAAATGCTATATTCGGCTATTTCGAATCTTAAATACCCTCCACCACAAATGTGTGTGAAATAAATATGTTATGTTTTGTATATAAACACTCACACATACACTCACAAATGAAATTATATATATATATATATATATATATATATATATATATATATATATATATATATATATATATATATATATATATATATATATATATATATATATATATATATATATATATATATATATATATATATATATATATAAATGAATCTGTGTTTGTTTTTTGTTTGTTTGGGACTTTTGGACATCTAAACTACTGTACCGATTTTGCTGAAATATTCACAGAATGATCTCCACATAGCCGTAAGTAACATAGGCTTTAAAGAAATCCATAGGACCAGGGGAGAGGTACCCCCATACAAAGCAAATATTGATTATCGATTATCTAAATAAATATAACATCGAGAATTTTCAATTTTGGTTTCAATCACTTCCTCAAGTATCTGTTTTGCTAAACTAAATGTAGAACGGATAGGATGAAGGGGAGAGTTAACTCTTATATAAAGAAAATATTGATTTTAAAACCACTTCATCGAGAATTTTTAAATTTGGTCCTAATAACTTTTTCAATGAATTTTTTTACGAGGCAAAATATGAGAAGGATAGGATCAGGGGAAGAGGTAGTCCTCACCCAAAAAGGTAAAATTACCGAATATTTAAAGAAGTATAACAGCGAGTATTTTCGAATTTGGTCCCAGCCACTTCATCAAGGAAGTGGTTTACTAGACAAAGTGAAAGTAACCTCCATACAAAGAAAATGTTGATAATCGAATATTTTAAAAACCACTACGAGCATTTGGTCTCAATAAATTTTTCAAGTAGCTGTTTTACAGAACAGAATGAAGAGTAGAATCAATGGGAAATGTACTCCCATACAAAGCAAATATCAATTATCAAATATCTAAAGAACTGTAAAATCGGGAGTATTCAAATTGGTTCCAATTAATTTCCCAAAGATTTTAGGACAGATAGGACCATGGGTACCATTTACTTTATAAGCGCACCGGGTCTTAGCTTGTTCAATAAATAAACGATTTTCTTAAATATAACTCCGCAGCGCTTATTGATATTTTTGCCTATAAGTCTTTTTATACTGAAGCGATTTTGATAATTTGACACGGGCATGAACAACATAATAGACAAATTTCATTGTAATTAGTAGATATATAATTGACAATTATACGAAAGATCTTTGCTTGAACTTAGAGGTTACATCAGATATCGGTCTGTAACTTTTAATACACTGAACTGGTTTTGCTAGTTTTAAATAGGAAACTTTTCAGGACAATAATTATTGTAGTTGTGAGCGTGGCAACAACAGAATGTTGGACAGACAGGCGTACTGACAGATGGAAAATTTCTGAATCGAATAAAATTTTGGTTTGATGTAAGAATGCATATATACATTATAAGATCTAAGAAGATTCCTTCGTGTAATTTGACTAAGTAAAGGACATATAAATAAGTTTAGTATTAATTATGGGTGAACACAACTAGAATTTAGAGTATTAGAGTTACAAAAACCGTACTTTTTCGAAATATATAGTGGAAATCGAAATAGTGTTAAATTAAAAAAATATATCTTTTATTTACTATTCAAGTTTATTTCTTAATTAAATTGGAAACAGAGCATATTTGTAATTCAAAACTAAACCAAAAATGTTAATTACTACTTTATTTTCAAAAAATCCTTTTACGGGTGACTTTTCGAAGATTCTCGATGGTAATGGTGAACAAAATATAACCTTTAGAGGTTCTCACTATTATTTAATTTACAGAAATATCCACTTAATTATATCCTTTACCACATGAAACAACAAAAGTGAAAATGTCAATTGAAAATCACTAAAAGTTAAAAAAAATTACGACAAAATTTATATAAAAAGGAGTGCGCCCTAAAAATTCTTAAACACATTTTCCATTAAAACTTTAAACCCAAGTATTATGAGTTTTTTTGATCAAGTAAATTTTATAAAACATGTCCAGTTATTATGTTAAATGTCAAACAAAATGATTTGGTGTCAAACTGATTAAAATGAGTGACTAGAAAAAGTGGGTATTAAAATGATAAATTATATTAAAAAAAACTGACACGACAAAAGCTGCCAAAAATTGCCATTAATTTCTTGGTATGGCAAGCAATGTGCAGCTGCGACAAAGAAAACCAATTATTGGTTACAACGGACTCCGCAAATACTGCAATTTACATCAAGAAATGTTTACAGAAAAAGCTGTTTTCATTCATGAGACTTCAAGAGTGCCAAACACTCCCAACTGCCCGAAGCTATGGTCAGTGGAGAGATATTTAGCATTTGCTTTAAAGAGGAAAATAAGTCTCTTCGAACAAAGGCACAGAAAGCACTATAAAAGTGCTATAAAAGGTTCAAAATTTTATCACCAATGATGAAAGCTATAAAGATAGTTTTTTTTAGCGAACCTTTTTACTCTGATGTATATTCCTATAAGCGCATTTAATTTTTTACTCTATTTTTTTTTTTTTTTGTTATTCTCATCCAAAAATTAAGGTTGAAGTTTTTTAATGAGAGTTACTTTTTTTAGTCTTGATGTTTGTCTAATTCTATTTTATGTGAAATGTTTCCAGATTTTTTTTCTAAAACGCCAAAAAATGAAATATAAATTTCTGTAATTTTTGATGGATGAAAAAATGCATGATGGTTGCATAATCCAGCAAGATAATGTTGTGGTACATGCACATAGCCACCGATATACTTATTTAGAGATTATTATTATTTTAGTTTGGACATTTTTATATGAACGCTAAACCACATTAACTGTTTAATTTCAAAATTTATCAATTTTAAATTTCATCCCATTTTTTTCAAAATCTCAGAAACTTGGCTTTCCAAAATCTTTCAAATATCAGCTGTATGAGCTTAAATCTTTATTATATTTATTTTATATAAAGGAAGAAATTTTACTCAAATTGTATTAAATTTCAGCGAAAATTATTTGCTTTGAAAATTTTTTGGAATATCCCATATTATTTAAAATATTTTATTGGAATATGTTCATCTCTAAATTCAACTTTAAAATTTTTAATAAAAAGTTTATTAGTCTTTTGATATTATTGACCAGAATAAATTCCTTTATTTGTTATTAGTAATAAAGGTTAAATAATGTATTTAAAAAACACTTTTCCCATAATTTTTCACCATTTTATATTTATTATATTTTCCTAAACTATAATTTATATTACATCATGTTTTTATTAAAATTTTAGTAGAATAAAAATAAATAACGTAATAAAATCAATCAAAAGTGGTGAAAAGGGTGTAATAACTTTGTCATTCCGTATGTAATGTTATATCATCTCAGACCCCAGAATGCACATGTTATTAAAAACACCAAAATCAGTGCAGCATATTCAAAGATATAGATCGATCAACTAAGTCAACTTCTTATTTAAGGGAGGAACTTTCAAAAAATTATAAATTATAAATCGATAATTTAGAATAAAATATGCCATAACGTTAAGCTATTTGTGCTGCATATACCATTCCCAAAATTATCAAAGTCTGTCCAATAGAAAGAAAGTTATAGCCAACAATTTAACTTTATTTTATGACTTATGAAGTGTTTCGTTTTATTTTTAATAATTTTTTTTATATACTTTATACGTCTGTGAGTGTGTATGTAAAAGACATAACGTATTTATTTCACAGGCATTTGTGGTGGAGGGTATTGAAGATTCGGCTTAGACGAATATAGAATTATTTTTTGTTAATTTTAAAACTTTTTGTTATTTAAATAAATTCTGGTTTAAAAACAAAATAGATCGTTTTACTTACCAAACATAATTTTAGGTCATTATCCTTTTGTTATCCTTATAAATTTATATATTTTATTTTTTTCTGTTATATATGTATATGTATTGGTTATATATCCTTAGAGTAAAATTGTTTATTTATTTATTTTATTATTATTTAATACGATATTGATATATAAACAATAAATTTATATTTGTTTTTTGTTTTAGTTTTCACTATTTTTGTATCCTTTTTTTCTATATTCTATTAATATTGTTGTTGTTGCTATATATTTAGTTGTATGGTAAATAAGGTTGCCATGTAAACAATTTTCATGTATGTTTGAAGTTTAGTTTAGAAAATAAAGAACTAAAACACTTTATTTTTGGAATATAAATGATTTTGGTTATTATTTTGTTTTCTTTATTCTTTTTTATGCTTTTCGGTATTTATTTCCTTTTCTCTTTTGAGGGGGGAACTAAAACACGTAATGAATTTTTTAGTTTATCATCACCAGGAGTAACTAGGCTGACATAACAAAACAAAAATTAATGAAAGAACAATATTTGGGGGAACAAATAAAGAAATATAAAATAAACAAAGAAAATTTAACAACAAGTAAGAATTCTATATTCGGCTATGCCGATTCTTTAGTACGCTCCACCAAAAATGCGTGTGAAGTAAATAAGTTATATTTTGTTAATACACACTCACATATAGACACACGCAAACGTATACAATATATACAAGTTTTTCTTAAATATAACACAGAAACATTAAATATTTTCAGTTATAACTCTTTTTCCCCTGAACCGAATTTCATAATATTTGAAATGGTAATAAAGTATTCACAACTTAATGTTATGTCAAAATTTTATGAACTTGCCTCAGATATCGGTCTATATCTTTTAATATACTGAACCGATTTTCAGGACTAGAAAAACCACTCAGGCCAAATATCATTTAATCAAATCTGTTTATTATTGTTGATGTGAGCGTGCCAACAATAGACAGACAGACGTACAAAAAGATAACTATAGATTTGGATTTGATTCAAGAATATATATACATTATGGGGTCTGGGAAGATTCCTTCCTAGCGTTACACAAGAAATGACACACTTAGTATACCCTCTTCACCACTGGTGTTGGTGGAGGGTGTAAAAATGGAAAACACACAATTTTTATAAAGTCAACATTAATAAGGACCAAGTTAATAAGCTTGAAAATTTAATATTTTAAATCCTAAGAGGTTTATAAAAATCAAAAATAACAAAAAAAAAAGGCAACAAAATTTTACTGGGAGTTTGAGAAAATGATAAAAAAGAAAATATTACACTTGACACGTTACTAAACGTTTATGATAAACTTTAAATGTGACATAAGGATTATTATCCTTTTTCCGAAAATACGAACATTAACAATTTCAATTTTAATTTAAATTATTTAAATTCTATATTTTTGCTTTAATATCCTTTTTAAAGGATATTTTCTTTTCTTAATACCTTAACGCGTATATTTTTTAAAATTTCCCTTAAATTCTTTTAACATTTAATTTTCTTTCGATTTTTTTTATTAAAAAATAGTATTTTTTATTGAATTTTTAGTTTAATTCTTTCTTCAACTTTTATTCTTTAAATCACTAGTTTTTTATTTATTTTTTCATCTTTTTTTAGTTTTTTATTTTTATAATAATTGAATGGTACCGTTTGCGTTTAGAAAAAAACACGACCGTTTGCAACCAATGCTCGCCATTAACTATTGCTTCAAGGGTGCAACATTGTGTTAGTCAACCCCTGTTAAAGCATAATTTAATCATTTTAACTTGTTCTTGTTCTTCTTCATATAGCATTTTAAACGAGTTTGTTGCAAGTCCATTTTCTCTACATAAAAATATCAAAAAATATTAACCTTATTTTACCGTTAACAGTGTATGTTAACATATTGTTAATAATTCCATAATAAACTCTCTTTCTTTCTTTCTCTCATTTTAACTCTCATTTTCTCTTTCCATAAACAAAAAATCTCTCAAGTGGTGAGTTTGCTCTGTTAAGGGTTGTTAAAGTGCATTTTACCGGTTTGTTTACATTTTTTTGTTATGTGTATTTGGTTATCACAGATAAAGCCGGCTGTTTTGGCCATGTTTAAGAAAATCTATCAATTGCCATAAGAGAGCATTTTCTATTTAAGAGAGTCGAAAAAACTCTTTAATTTTTTTATAAGTTTTGTAGCATAAAAGTGCATTAAAAATTGTATATATTGTTCAAGGAAATTTAATTTTACTCTTTTTTTTTTTTGGTGACTTAATAAAAGAAAATTTATCAAAAAAAAAACCCTTAAGATACAATATGTTGTTTTGTTTAGTTAGATAATAATGTCCGTTTATCGCTTAAATGACATTTATTTACTTTAATTTGAAGTATTGATTAAATTTAACTGAGTTTTTGACGCTTCATTAATGTTAGATATTATTTAAAAACATATATGTTTTGATTTTTTGAAATGTACTTTATTAATAAGTCTAAGATAGATAATAAAAGCACATTCTGCAAAATTAATTCTTAAAAAAATATTATAGATTGAAATTATTCTATCGATAATAAATTTATTTATTGAAATTAAGTTAAATTTACATCTAGTTTCAGTTCTAGTCCAATTTTAGTTCAGTTTATGCCTAAGATTTTATTTCAAATACTAATTCGGATTTTAGTTTATATTCCTGATTCTAGTTCATATTCAAGTTCAGATTCTACTTCAGATTTCTGTTTAGATTCTACTTTAGATTTAACTGCAGATTCTATTTCATATTCCAGATTATATTCTTCTTCCGATTCTTGTTCAGATTCTTCTTAAAATTCTTGCTAAAAAAAATTAAGATTCATATACTAGTTTAAATTCTCGTTCAGATTCTAATTAAGTTATAGTTAAGATTCTAATTTAGATTTTAGTTAAATTCTAGTTAAGATTTTAGTTTATATTTTTTTTCAAATTCTAGTTCAGATTACGGTTAAAATTTTCTTAAATTTTCAGTTTAGTTTCTAGTTGAAATTCTAGTACAGACTATAGCTCCTATTTCATTTAAGATTTAAGACTCCATTACAGTTCAAATTCTAGACATTCTACATTAGACTTAAGCTTAGTTCTATTTCAGTTTTAGTTAAGTTCCAGTTTAGTTCTAATTCAGTTCTAGTTCGGTTCTAGTACAGTTATAGTTAAGTTTTAGTTCAGTTCTAGTTTAGTTCTCTTCTAGTTCTTTTCTTGTTTAGTTCAGTTCTAGTTTAGTTCTATTTCAGTTCTTGTTCAGTTCCATTTCAATACTATTTCAATTTTGGTTCAGTTCTAGTTCAGTCTTAACTCGCGTTCTAATTCATGTTTTAGTTCTTATCTTGGTTTAGATTCATATTTTAGTTCAGTGACTAATTCAGCTTCCATTCCAGATTTTAAATATCATTTCAGTTCCGATTCTCGTTCGATTTTGTTTCAGCTCCGATTCCAAAGTTTAGTTTAGTTTCTATTCCAGAATCAAGTTGAAATTCTAGTTAAAATTTCTGTTCAGATTTTAGTCCAGACTCTAATTCAAATGCAAGTTAAGATTTGATTTCACATTATAGTTTCAATCCCAGTTCAGATTCTGGTTAAGAAGCCAGTTCATAGTATTGTTCGGATTGAAATAAAATTTATTTTTTGTCTAGTTCTAGTTCAGTTTTCTGTTCAGTTCTGATTCAATTCTAGTTTAGCTATAATTCATTTTTAGTTTAATTCTCGTTCAGTTCTTCTTCAGTGGGTTATTTTTTGTAAAACAACATAATTTTTTTGCGAGAATTTACCTTAATGAACCACAAATTATTTAATTTTAATTGATACTCTTTCAGAGACATAAATATTATTAAGAAAATATTTTAATTTTCTCCATTGTATATATATTTTTTTCAAAAATTTCCTAAACCTTTCCATTGTTAGGAAATACATTTATCAAATTATTGACAATTAAATGTTTCAATTGTCTAACTCAATGTTAAATGAAATCAGCTTAAAATCTTTATCCTCGTTACCATCATAATTGTGAATGTTCAAAAGTATCTGAAGAATCTCCATTTAAAAGTAATTACATCTTTTTTTTCATTTCTTCCATTTTAAATGACAACAATCCACAAAATTATAATTCTAAAGCTGAAATTGAGTACAATGTAACAACAACATATTTTTGTATCGAAATCGATTGGAAATCTTGTATTAAAATCTTTTAATAAAGGCAAAAAAAGAAAAAAGAAAAAACGACAATATAAAAAAGGAATAACAATTGCAAAGAAATGTTAACAATATCCTTTTTAAATTTGAAAAGTTGAGAAGAAATATAAAAAACAAGCAACAAAAATGTTTTGCATATAAATGTCTCATTTTCCTGGCAATCTTAATAAGCAATTGCTGCTATGCTTTGTATCGTCCAGGTACAATCAACGATTGCTGAATGATGTCGCTGTAAATGCAATCCATGTTTTCATATAGAAAAAGGCAAAAAAAGAAATAATAATAATAATAATAAAAAAACAAAGTGAACAAGAGTAAAACGAAAAAGAGAATAGCCAATAAACATGTTTTTAACATGTTATAGAAATCCTGGTAACAATAAGGATAACGCTGTGGATTAGTGAAGGGAGAATTTAAAACGAATATTAAACAGGGAAATTAACACTTAAAGAATTATGAAATTTAAAATCATCTAAAAGCTTCAAGTTAAACTTGAGCTACAAAATATTTATTAGATTAACTTATATCTACACCGATTTCTCGTTCAAGAGATAACAGGAGTCAGGATCACTTTATTATGAAAAAGATTTTTCCCTTCCCTAACATAAGAAAATAAACTGAATAAAGGAAACTTTAAACAGCAACAAATAATCAACCAACTTGTGTACCAAAATAAAACCACTTTAAAGTACTTGAATGTTATTAAATTGTTAAAAACTGCGCTTTTCCTAAACAGTGAAATGTTAATTATAGACTCGAACATATAAAAAGCTTAAAATTATTCAGAACTAGAAATCTTAACTAGAACACCGACTAAAATCTAAATTCAATTCCGACCAAAAACAATTTAAATTTAAATCCGAACCATAATATGTACTGGAGTCTTAACTAGAATCTGAACTAGAATTGGAACTATAATGTGAATTCAAATCTGAACTTGCATTTGAATAAGAGAAGAAGCTAAAGTTTGGACTGGAATCTGAACAGAAATTTTAACTAGAATTTGGACTAGATTTTGGACTAAAAGTTTAACTAAATTTTGCAATCGGGGTTGAAATTAAAGCAAACTAGAATCTGAACTGAAATGATATTTAGAATCTGAAATGGAAGCTGAATTAGATTCTGAACTAAAATCTTAATCTGAACCTGGACAATAATTATAGTCGGAACTAGAAAGTGAGTCAGAAACTGAACCAGAGCTGAACTAAAACTGAATTAGAACTGAACCAGTACTGAACTATAACTAAAATTAAACTGAACTCTAACTGAACTAGAACAGAACTAGAACAGAACAAGAACTGAACTGGAACTGAACTAGAACTGAACGAGAACTGAACGAGAACTGAACTAGAACTGAACTAGAGCTAAAACTGAACTATAACTAAATTAGAACTGAACTAAACTAGAACTGAATTAGAACTGAACTAGAACTAAACTAGAACTAAACTGGAACTCAACTAGAACTAAACTAGAACTGAACTGGAACTGAACTGGAACTGAACGAGAACTGAACTAGAACTGAACTAGAGCTAAAACTGAACTATAACTAAATTAGAACTGAACTAAACTAGAACTGAATTAGAACTGAACTGGAACTGAACGAGAACTGAACTAGAACTCAACTAGAACTAAACTAGAACTAAACTGGAACTGAACGTGAACTGAACTAGAAGCTGAACTAGAACTAAAACTGAACTATAACTAAATTAGAACTGAATTAAACTAGAACTGAATTAGAACCGAACTAGAACTAAACTAGAACTAAACTGGAACTGAAGTGGAACTGAGAGAGAACTGAACTAGAAGCTGAACTGCAGATTCTGAACAAGAATAGTAAAATCTTAACAAGAGTCTCAAACAGAATCTGGTCTGTAATACGGACTAAAATTTAAATGCTGGAATAAAGCCTGAAAGTTAATCTGATCAGAAATTTGAACTCGAATCTGGACTATAATCAAAACTAGAATCTGAACTGTGTTCGGATCTAGAGCTGAACCATAATTTGAAGTATAGTGAAGAATTGTACTTTTATCTGGTTTATACTGCTATTTTTTATGGATCCTTAAACAATTTGACTTTATTCCTTCTACTCGTAGTATTTAACCGCAAAACGAAACTATTGCCAGGAAAACAAAAGATTTCTTCTTAATGGCTTTAAAAACTAAAATGTAGGAGTTTACAGGACAAAAAGTGCTTATTTCCCTTTTTCACTCACTTTACGTTAAGGAGAAGGGTGGTATTTCATTTAAGTTTACATTTACTTTAACCATTTACTTGTTGTTCTTATTTTTTCTTGATTTTTCTTTAATACAATAGAAAACAAAAGATCTGAAAAAATATAGTTAGTAAACGAAATGAAACTATAACAATCGTCAAACATTAATGTCAACTTAACTTACAAGAATTTTACGTTTTTATTGCAGATTATCAAACAAGTAAGAACCAAATAATAAAACACAGAAGAAAAATAAGGAAGAAAGAAATAAAGTTTAGATACCAAGAGGATACGAACAACAAGAGTAACCACTAAACCAAATACACTTACACATTTGTAAGCGCACAAACACATATACAGGTAAAGTAGTTTAAATTGTTAAGTGGGACAGAAACACAAAAAGTGGGAACAAGACTTCTCAATACAAAATGGTTGGGTACATTTACATACAATTTTACATGTACTTACCAGAGGAGTATATCAATGCAAGGAAGGAAATTTGGGCACTTTTGTTCTTTGGCTCGGTTTTAGAGTGGACCATGGAACCTTTAAATATATAATGTGTAGTGATATACTCTTCGGGTATAATTGTGTTTAATGTCATGTAAATAGAATTGACTGGTCTAAAGTTCTAGCATGAAATGCTTGTTTCTGTCCCACTGTAAATTGTATCATAGTCAGCAAAAATGAATCAATTTACTTTGGTTACAAAAGGGATACTAACAACATGTTAACAACAGCAACAACAACAGCGGTAAAATCAGCAGCAACAAGAAAAACCACAACTATGATGACAACAACAACAACAAGAAGAAATAGTGGTACAATCGGTATAACTACAACATCTGTATCAAGAGACATTGCAATTGATACCGATACAGCTAAAACAACAATAAGAACAACATCATCATCATCATCATCATTATCATTGTCGTCAACAAAAACAATGACCACAATTACCTCAGATCCGGGCATTTTATGCTTTCATCATTGTAATGTAAAAGTTTTCTGTTTTACATTACCGCACATTTGTCCACAATGTAAAACAGCCCTAACAGCTACACATCCCCAGGGTGGAAGTGGTGGTGGTAGTGGTGACGACTCCTCTTCTTCAGCAGGTGGTGGTAGTCGACGTAAGAATAAGAATACAACAAAGTTGAATAGAAATAGCAAAAGTAACAATAACAACAATGCTGACCATAGTCATGCAATTGATTCTAATAAAGATGATGACGATGATGCCAATGATGTTGTTGGAGACAATGGCTCCCATAGTAACCACAACAATAGCAACCATGACGAGAATCATGCCACTGATGATTCCCACGGTGACGATGATGATGATGATGATGACGAGGATTTAAATCGAAATAATTTTACTTCTCATATTATGGCCAGTCGTTTATTGCCATTTCGTTTACCTTATCCATTTGTAAGAGCCAATCAATATCCATGTGCGATTGTTTTACGTCCCACTACAGGTGATTTCCTCAAGTAAGTGATACTTTTCTTCTTCTTCTTTTACTGTTTTTATTTAAAGAGTTTATCATTTTTCATTTGGAAGAAAAAAAAACGTTTTATAAAAATATTTTTTTCCAATTTTAATTTCACTATTTCCCATTCCAGTTTTTTGTTATTCTATTTCCATTTTTTTCGTTAATGTTCTCTATTTTCTGTTTTTTTTTTTTTTTTTTTTGCTATTTTCCAGTGATTATAATAACACCACAGATTTGCATATTGCAGTAACAACTTCCACCGGTTGTGTGGTTGAATTTGATCGTCATGGTTTACGACGCCATCGCACAGACAACATGTCAGAATGGTGGCAGTGTTTATTAGTGGGTGATGTTCCTGAACCCTGGTATGACTATTGGGATCAAGTGTTATTTGAGGTAAGTTGAATTTATATAATTTTTTAGTCAATTTTTGGGGATTTTTTTCTTTGCTGTACCAACTAACGAAAAAATGTTAAAGTTAAATTGTGAAATGCTCCTATTTTAAAGGAGAGTTTAAATTAATATTAATTTAAAGGAAAATTATGTTTTTAGGAATTGAAGAAAATTAAATAGTGATTTTATTTAATTAAAAAATTTTCAAAATATTGAACTCTTGCTTTTTGCATTCTGATGATCACAATTTGGTGATTGTTCCTATATTAATCGTATTTGCTTATCGTCACCACTACAAGTGTTGGTGATGGTATTTTAAGTTTGTTATTCCGCCTATAACCTAACTAAAAATGTATCATCTAAGACCCTTAAAAGTTTATAAATTTTTGCATCAAAACAAAATCTGAGTCGATTCAGCTATGACTGCCTGTCTGCCTGTTGTTGGTACGCTCACATATACAATATGCCTCTTCTTACTTAATGCAAAAATTCTTACAAAAAAATCATATGTGGCTTGCGGTGTTTTCCACTGGTATTCCAAATTTTACGCAGGGTGAGTACAATACGTCTGCCAATGCATTCTATGCAGTAGGCAATATCTGTGAACCAATTCGAAGTCATGTACTTGTTATAATTTGAAATTTCAAACGAGTCATTCAAAAGATTTTTACCTATTTGGCAAGACTCCTTACTATCACTACACAGACACAGGTCTGAAAGGAATGATCCTCACTAAGCACATTAATATAGAAAAACCGGCATCAGGATGCTCAACAATTAGGATTACAATTACTGAACCAACGTTAAACAGCACCCTCACTGGTGAAAATTTTGTAACCAGAAATGAACAGCGATAATTTTAGGAAAGGACACATAGCATATCAGCAAGGTAGGCGATGGCGATTACGATTAGCAAGGGCAGCAAACTTCCATGACCAATGACGAAAACCCAAAGCCATTTCATTCAAAAATTACCAAGCAGTGCCAGAGAGACATACAGACAGACAGCGACACAAGGTGTGATCGTAGTTTTGATGATTCACGTATGTAGTCACTGTAAACAGAAAATTCATATTAACTTATTAACAATGCATTTGAACTTCTTGTTTTATTGAAAAAATAAGACACACGAACAAACGTAATCACTTAACTTTCCAATAACTCTTCCTAAATCCTCCAAATATCTAGATAATAAATTCCGTTATTTCTTTTACTCTTCTTTTATTTCCATTTTCTAAGCATTTGGTTTATGTTTCTTATTTGTTCTCTTTTTGTGTTTTGTTCTTTTCGTAGATATGCCAACAGCCAGACAAGTGGACCGTGTCACACTATCATGAGGACAAACACAATTGCTATTCGTTTGTATTGACCTTTTTGCAAGCACTGACGTATGATAAGTTAAGTGAAGCAGCTACTAGCAAAACAAGATTTTGTGAAAAGTATATAGTTCCTAGAACAACAACAGCTGGCAAATATATATCGTTATACCGGAAGTTGCGTGATGCTGGTATTTATGTGCATCACACAAATCACCACAAGCTACGTTTAGCGAAACAACAACAACAGCAACAATTGCAACAACGGAATCCTAATAAATCTAACAATTTAACAACAACAATGAATATGACCAAAAATTGCTTGATAACTAACAAACATCAACAGCAGCAGCAACAACAACAAAATCTCAGTAATCATCACAACCACCACAGTATTATATCACGCCCGCATTCTACCTTGTGTACAATTGAGGAATAGTAACTATAACTAACATGAAAAACAACACCAACACAACTATAGACAAAAAACATTAACACAACAGGAAGAGAAAATAATAAATAGATGTATAAGTATTTGTAATTGTATATGTATGTGAGAGATGATGTGTGTGCGTGTGCGTATGTGGTGTTATGAATGCAGAATGTTTAGAGGTTTAGAGAATTGCATTTAAAATGTAAGTTTTTGGTATGTTAAGGATTGTTTTAGGGTCTATTTACCTTGCTGCACATTGGGTCACAAGATTTGCAATTAACTTTTTATTGACAATTTGATCAAAATGAGTGTCAAAAATATGTAAACTTATTAAAAATTTATGAAAGATTTCAAAAAAAAAAAAATATATAAAATTTCATTTAAAACCTTCTTTTGAATACCCTACACCATCGTGCGGTTTTGAAAAATTATAGATCGATTCATGTTAAATTTTCTTCTAAAATTTGGGAACAATTTCTTATGACAGATTAATGCCAATTGAAGCAATTGTGGGAAAAGTATACATTATGTAAAGAACAAGGTAATTTTTGGACCGATCCTCGTAAAATTTTGTTCACTATTTTCTATTTGTATAAATCTAAAGTAAATCGAAAATTATCATAATAATTTTTGAGATTTATACTCTTAGAATGATGATAATACCAAATCTGGATAAAATATTTGCATGTTGTGAGCATGAAATCTCACTTTGGGAAGCACATTTGTTTGCGAGCTATTTGAATGTTACTGTGGACTTGTCCTTGGCCAAAAAATGTCAAATACAGATATTAGTAAAATTATTAACAATAGAGTATTCACGTCTTCAAACGGACAGCAAGTCAGTCACTCACATGCACCCTAAACCATCATAAATGGTTGAGTTATTACGCGTTTATGGTGGCGTGTGTAATATACAGAAATAATGGTGTGATGACCATTCATATTCGTCTATCGGCCTAACTGTCCATGCAAACTTAGTGAACCAAATATAAAGGAAAATTTTAAGGATTTTCTGATAAAATTTAACTTATTGTTTTAGGCCAAGTACGACGAATATTGAAATTGGTTATGACATGTACATTTTTCACATAGTTCATAATGTCTCAACTTTAAAGTGATTTTAGCGAAATTTCACTCAGATAAGTCCTCTAATAATTCTAAAAATCTCACAACGTATAAATAAGATAAATAAAAAGAAAATATACGGGGAATAGTCCATAATTTGCCTTAGATCTCTTAGGTAAAGTCACGTTATGTTTCTCAAAAATATTTTGTTTCACTCAACTTCCGCAATTCTTAAAAATCTTTTAACAATTTCCAAAAAAAATATTTTTTATTTTTTGCTATATTCTTTTAAAAAAACTACATTTTTGTAAAAAATCGGCGATAAATCGTAATTTTTAAAATTCAAATTTGTGAAAAAATCATTTGATATTTACAAAATAAAAAATATTTTTTTTAAAAATCAAATAAAATTTTAAACAAAAAATTTCAACAAGTTCGGTCGAAAAGAAATAAAAAAGGTAAAGGTTTGAGTCTAACTATACCTTAAACTATATAGTCTGTTGTAAGTCTACACTAGCAGAATTCTCGCATTTAAAATCGGCACAGGAGTACCGTTTGGAAGTTACAGCTTTTTTAACTTTTATTTTTCATCTGAAACACTTTACGAGGGTTGTTTCAAAATTTTTCGCTGATTCTATTTATAACCAATAATGTGGAGGGAATTTTATATTCGGGCGAAATTGACTATAATTTTCTTACTTGTTTTTTAAATTAGGAAATATTGTTTTGTTTGTAATTAAAAATTGTGTCTGTAGCATATACATAGGCTATCTTCCCAGAATAGAGCTTTAAACTGGTAAAACTCTTTTATATTTGAAGATTTTAATAAAATCCGACATTAACATCTTTGGTTCCATATCAACATATGTGAAAATTACAGGAATATCATTGAAATCATTAAAATTTTAAGTTTATATTTCAGGTAAAAAATGTGCATTCTAAATTTAAAAAAAATCTTTCCGAAATCTGTAAAAAATGCAAGATCGAAAAAATATATTCGAGTCAATATCGTTCAGATTTACATTGTTTTCTTAATTTTTTTTTTGATTTTATTATAAAGAAGATAGAAATCAATATTTTACATTGTTAAAACTATGTTGAATCTTGTTGATCTCCATGATTTGTACTGCATTTAAAAATACCAATTAAGAAGTCAAAGTTTCAAATTGTCAGTGATCGATGTTAATTTAACATTGTTTTTTTTAACTCTATTGAATCTGATTTTAGGATTTATTTAAACGATAAAGTACTTTTTATCATTAATAATTTATTCAAAATTCATCCTTTTGTGACCCAGTGTACAGTTAGAATATGTGTATGTTTGTATTTAAGTTTCACCAGCACAAAATATCGTATGACCACAAATCTTCAGATAAACAAACAAAAAATATATAAATATTCATACACACACAAAATCTGATATACACATACATACACGCACGCACACACACAGATAGAAAATAAAATATCTATAAATGTTGAAAGTTTTCATGCAACAACATACCTTTATGCAACAAGCTACCAATACTTAAACATTTACTACTAACACCAGCAGCATTACCATCAGCAACAAAAACAATAACAATAAACCCAAACAAGCATTTTGTTTGTTTTTATTCCTACTATTACATACATACATCTAACAACATCTTGTTCTTATTTGTTGCCATTGAAACACCCTCAACTTGCAACGATGCTTGTTCCTGTTTGTTCATGCATGTTTCTCTGACCAACTTTTTCCTTTATTTCTCTTGATTTTTTTTTTAATTTTGTACATTTTTAGCTTTAACATGTTGGTTGTCTGGCAATTGCAAACTTATAAATATTTTTGCCGTTTAAATATTGTACATACTTGAAACTACTCCTTTTCATACATGTATTAGTATTAATGTATGAGTATTTTTTGGTTCCTCTTTTTTCATTCTTTTTGTACATCTGTATGTGTGGGTAGTTTAAGCTTGTAAACAATCTGAGAATAAAACAAAAAAATATAAAGAATTTAAAAGTAAAAACTTTATCATCATCTAGATCATCATGCCCATATATTGCCCGTTAGTAGAAAAAATTTAATTCGTATGTATTTCATTGAGCACAGTGGGTTGTGAGAAAGAATGAAAGTATACTCTCACACACCTGATAATATTTACTATTTAATACTTGACAACAGAAAATGTACATATTTATACACAATAAGGTATTGAGGGTACCACAAAGGTGGTGAGGTAGTATGTGTTTGTGCAGAAGTTTGAAACGGGCAGAAAAATGTTCGTACCACCACTTATAGGTATACCGTATAAGTGTACCGTTAGAGTTAATTTAACGATGTCAGTCTGACCGTCCGTCCATATAGATGGCTCAGGACATTGTCGGTGTAATGGCCAAAGTGCGACGCCTATTGAAAATAGTGGTGATGAATTAATTATTTCAAGGTTCAAAGGTATACCAAATTATACGAGGATCAGTTCATTAATTCTCATTGGTCTTATATAACCTTATTTACAAATATTACTCTGAAGGGCTGTAATAATATTTGGTCGAATTAGAATAAACTTAAGCTAAAATCGATATGCGAAATTTTAAAAAGGTCAGTCCATTATTTCTGCTGGTTGACATATAATCCTGAAAAAATGTACAAATCCCACATAAATTTTGGTGCTATAATACACTACTCTCTTAAGTAAAAATTAGAAAATTCATATGTATGAGGGTCGTTTATTGTTGTTTGAAAGCTTTTATGTATAACAAACCTTGTAGTGTAGGGTATTAAATAGTCAGACTATAACTTTTTACTTGTTTTTTATTCCCATCACCATCATGGATTAGTAATCAAACACGACCTTTCATTTATCCATCGGTATTGCGTCACAGCATAGAATTCTTGCTCTACAAGTGCCCTGCCGAGAAGTATACCACTCAGGCAATCAGTACCTTTATCCGTAAGTTTAGACCATATTATCGCTAGGGCATCAGACACCAGATTACCTGAGTAAGTGCCATACAACTACAAGCAGCACTTTCGGACAAGATTCGATGTCGTGTAGACACTCGTAAAGGATTGAATTGCGGCCTTACCGTATATCATACCTCTACCAGTTGATCGCTTTACGAATTGAAGCCATCTCAGCATAAAGAGTTTGAAAGTCATACGGGTGGAACATCCTCAAAAAGATACCAATACTAACTTTGCTTCCATTTTTTGAACTATTAGTGCAGATTCCAAGTGCATTCCTTTAAGAGACATATAACGTTTTTTCCGAGTAGTGAGCTTATTCTCCACGTATAACTTTTAAGAGACGAGTACGATTTCATTGATTTTAGGGATTATTAAGGTATAGTGGAGTTTAAATTTTAAGTTTTGACTTTGGAAACCTAAAGAGGGTCTCTCCAAAAGCTGCCAAATTTGATCAATTCGGATCATAAAAATATTTAATATATGAAATTCACTCACCTGATGAGGGTGAATAAGTCGATTCATAAAAAATAACAAAAAATTCATCTAATACTTTTTCAATTTTTTACCCACTGTGCTTCATTAAATACTGTTGTTTTACAACGTTGAACTTCTATAAACTGTATTTTAAGTATTTTTATTAATTTTTTGCTTGTTCGTCCATCTAACTGTCTGCCTGCGTAAGTTCCTTTTCTATTGTAGGTGTATGTCTGGATTTCTATGAGTAGTTCTGTTTTACATCTACATATAAACATTTATTTTATTTATAAGTATACACTAAACTATATTGTTGTAATTTAATTTTTATTATTATTTTTTTCCTATTTTTAACTATAGTGTTCTCATCCTGTAAGCTCTTAGTAAGTTTATTCACATTTTTTGCTTCCTGTTTTTTTTTCCATTTGGAACTCCTTTAGCTTTTTTCTTGTTCTCTATGTTTATTTCTCTTTCTCTCGCTCTGGGTCTCACAGTTTAAGTATAATTTTTTATTTAATTTCTAATTCTTTTAGTAGTGATTTTTATACCTCAAATGTTTTTGTTTGTGTTTTTAATGTTGTCTGTCTTTCTATCTGTCGGTCCGTCCGTCTGTCCATCCTTTCTGTCTGCTGGCATTTGTAAATTGTGTTTTGTATGTGTGAGTATGAGTGTGTTTTACAAGGATATAAATGGATAAATAAATGCAAACATAAACACAATACTTTGTTAAAAATACACACGCATACATAAACACATGAATATATATATATATATATATATATATATATATATATATGAATGTAGTCTTTATGTTATATTTAGTAAAGTTTTCTGTTTATTTTAAGTTAAAAATTTTGTAAGTTTTTTTTTTTAATTTATACTTTTTTTGGAAAAAATAAAACAACAACTACCACTACAGCAGCAACAACTGAAACTTATCAATAATGAAATTGAGTATAATTAAAATTTTATTGTTTACTATTTTATTTATTTGTTTGTTTTTTCATACTTTTAAATAGAAGTTTAAAAAGAGGAGTAAGTATATTTACATCTGTAACTATATTTACGGGTAAGTAAAGTTTTTATCTATAAAATTGCGAAAAAATACTTTGCTGTAGTCCTCCTAAATATAGAAAATTGAGGAGTATGAGTAATATCGTCCAATTATATATTAAGTATACGTTCAGAGTACAAAATAAGTAAGTAAATTGTATTTAAATTATCTTACAAACGCAGATATTTTGAAAAATTTATAAAAGTCTAATTATCAAATATGAATTTTATATTACGACAGTTAAAAAAATTTGTTGTTAATGTAAACAATTTCCAATTTGAAATGTCTGAGCCAAATATAACTTGTTACATATACATTGAAAAGAAATTAAAACCGATTTTTTGGGAAAGGAAACAGCTGAATGCGTGATCATGAAGTGGTCGCAATAGTAGAGTCAAACGATCTACCATTCATTGTATTAAAAACAAAGTTACAGGAGTGGAAGGTAGCATCGAACAGGGCACTATGATATATTTAAACATTTGTAAGATAACTAGAATACTATGGGACTATTTTATCTCAGATGATTTGAAATCAATGAATATTCTGAAAATGGGAAAAATGTGAGCTTAACAGTATTATGAGCATATAATTTTCCAATTATATCTTATCATTAAGACATTGATTGGGGGAATGTTCTCTGAAAAAAAAATATATTCTGAATTTGGGAAAAACGTGAGACCATCTGGATTATGAGCGTGGACGACATTAACACCCCAAATATTTTCAAACCAACGATTCAAATTTGCATGAGAGACACTTTACCAATTGGGGAAATGTTTTTTGGAACAATGGAAATTTGAATTTCGGAAAAATTACATCTTATCTGAATTATGAGTATCCTCACTGAACACTTCACTTTGCAGCAACATCACAAACTTTCGTTACTTATTTTTTATCAAATATATCTTACCTTTAAGACATAAAAGTAAACGTCAATATTATTTTAAATTCCTAAGTTAAAAAAAGTGTTATGACATTGTTACATAAAATTACTAATATTTCAATGCTCATAATCCATAATCTAGTACCGTACAGTATAAAAGCAATAGTAAGCTTTAATCGTAGTATTAGTTTAATAGGATAAAATATTTTTTCATTCTCATTATTTTCCAACCATTTTGCAGAAAAAATCTTGTTATCTCAAAAAGAAAAAATGAATGGGAAAAATTATCACATTATTTTGCGCATCATTAAAAAATATGTTTGTACGTGGAAATCTCTATTACTACACAAAACATAAGACGCGATATTAAAGCAGAACAGAATTAATCAAAAATTCAAATAATTGTCAAGATTTTCAAAAGGCAACACGTGACTTATATTTATGAATGAATTATTTTGGTTTTATCCATTATGTTCTGACATTTTTCCTAAGCAGATTTTGATATTTTCATAAGAATTAATCTCATATGATATTATACCTGAAGAGCTTAATGTATTTTATTTATTTTTGCTTACAAATAGCTCACTGTTGCTGAGAAAATAACATGACTGGGGAAAGGAAAGAAACGCACGTTTCTAAGGCTTAATCAAGGAAATAAAGAGTACAGGTGTAAAAAGAAAATTACCACATTTGTAGATGAAACAAGTGCACAAGGGAATAAAATCGCTATACAGCTCAGCGAATATCGTGTACAATGACAAAACGTCACAATAACAAACCAATGACATTTTTTTATAGAATTTGCGAAACGCACACACATACTGAAACAAGATACATTGGAATGCATTGAGTAAAATCTAATTAAAATAAGAATAAAGAAGAAAAGATGTAGAAGAAGACGAATATTGTATGACCTATTAGTATACTATTTGAATTCGAGAAGTGAAAAAGGCGTATGAGGGATATGTTTTTTTTACGAATTTTTATTAATCATACTTTAATCAGTTGTAAACATGTTATAAGATCCTTCAAATATATCTGATTATACAATAACTATGTCAGCTCAGTGCTCCTTTCGAGAAAACATTCAAATAATTCTGGAAGGTAAATCCATGAGACGAACGGGCAACTATTTAAGCTCAAAGTTCTCTCGAGGAAAGATTCAAATAATTCTGGAGGGTTAAGGAAATTGGGAAAATCCACAAGAGGAACAGGAATGTTCATTTACACCCTACGCATTATAATGGAACAGTCTCTTAAATAGCGTATTCCCCTGCTCTTATTTTTATCATATAGAGAGCATTAAGAGGTAACGGAGTACGAGGATAATGAACTCTAAATTCTTCACAATGGAAATGTCAGGCGACCATTTGAGATATGCACTATCATGCTTTTTAGAGAGAGGAGGAATCATATGGGGTCCCCCACGTCAACTAGGGGACTTAGATTATTCAGATAATATTTGTCCACTCTCGCATAAGATATCCAACATGTAAGTAAAGTTATAAGACTTGGGAAGTCAGGCGCAAAATGATAAATGGCAGACGTAGAAAACAGGCTTCGTAAAGCAATAGCGAGATTTGTATGAATAAAATCATACTTCCCGCTACTGGGTAACATCCGGATGGCACTTGGGTGGAATTCTCTAAGTTCAATAAGACTTGGCCGGTCAACAACCCGATCTTGCAAGGAAAGTCCCAAAAACAGTTGCATAATGGTAATGATTGACTAGATTATCTGATACTATATCTCATGGATACTTTTATTTATTCCAGAATTGCTGGGCTGTCCATTGATAAAGCAAATATTTTGCGGACTCTTGATATAGTTATCGCAGACGCCATTTTAAATAGCTCTTTCTCATATCCGAAATCTTATCTGAAAACGAACAATAAAATTTAAATGACATACAAGAGAATATTTTCTGGCATCCGGATCAAACACTGTCTGTTATTTATTTTGAAAGAAATGTTAAGGAAACAAAATAAAGAAAAGGTTCCTAAAATATCCAGCAGTTACAAAACAAGCTATTGGCGAGGTTTTTTAAACGCTTTCAAATAATTTCCTCTCATTAGAATGGAAACTATTATTTTGACCCATTTAGGCTTCATTTAACTGTGTAAAAAGAGCTTCGAAGAGACATCAAATTTCCAATGTGCGGAACTAAATCCAGTGAATGAATTGAATTAGTAAACCAAATTTTAGTAAAAAAATATTTCGAAAATATGATTGAAATTTCGATTTCAAGGTTTACGAAAGAAAATCTAGGGAAATACTTAATCAACGGCAACATAATTTAATTGAGATTTTCCTTTCAAGGTAAAACTCGCTTTGTGATATTCTAGAAGTAAATTCTACCACATTTCTTGTAGGAAGATCGTCATTTTAGCATTATGGAATATTTCATAGTTAATGATGAAACTTTTATCTCCTTTCCAATTTTGTAATAGTTTATCAGTCGATTGAATGTAGTCCAATTGAATGGAGTTTCAAAAAACTCGATGATTTGCATAGACAGTGGTCTTTAACTCTTGAATATAGATTGGTATTAAGTGGAAACAGAAGGGTATTTTTATCTGTGTCAATTCAGACGAGTAAGAATCGTTAAATGACTATAATTTTTCATTATGACTACGCCTGAGACGATCAAAAGCTATCTGAAAATGGTTTAGCAATCATATAGCTCAATTGTATTCTGAACCTGATTTGATACCTTCATAATGCCATTACTGACATAAACTTTACCTTAAATCATGGAATAATAATGGAAAAACATACCTGTGAGACTAGATTTGAGGCGAAATAAAATGGTCGAAATTACATTCTCATTTCTATATTTTCGATATTCTAGCAAGAAAAATAGGGTCTCAATACAATTTTAAAACATATCTCAATTTTTGGCTTACGTCTTCACCTTTATCCAAATAACTGAAGTCTGATATATCAAATTCATCCCAACAAATCAGCCACTGGGGCAGAATCGTTCTTTTGAAAATAAGTCAGAAACTTTTGATTTTCATAAAAATTTAATATAGTGGCAGCAAAGGAGCCTTAAAATATAGGAAGGACTAATTCGCGGAGCAATAGTTTTTTAAAATTTATGGAAAATCCAGTTTGAAAGGTCTCGCTAAGAACTAAACTAAACATTTGGCACTTTGTTAAAAAGTATTATCAGCCAGTAGAGCCTATTTGGAATCGAAACTATCATAGTTCCAAGGCTGCAGTTTTCTGCTATCATTATGCTAAACTCCATGGAAATTTTTTTAAAAGATGAGATTTATTTTACGCTATATAAGATCCAGGATTCCAATTAATACATAACATATCTCACTCAGACACTTATTTCAACAGTTATTCTTCCACTCAATTGTTTAGCATATCTTAACCTACAAGACTCGTTGTATTACAAACATTCAATATTATTATTATTTTATTAAATGCCAAACTACATTTTGGTTCATCTATCTATGTCCATCTCGAAGTATGTGAGTCAGTATGATGGGCAGAACATTATTGACATGGTGTGTAATATTTGGATAAATTGCGGCTGATTAATTGAGTCATCATTAAGATTATAAAATTTCTCAATTTATTAAAATTTTATAATTTTGATCGTAAAAATCATGTAATACATTTGGACCACTTCTAGGACATCATTACAAGAAATGAAAATGTACTTAGTTCTCGGTGTAAAATAATACCAATTTCAAATTATCACGAAAGGTCTTATGCCTCCCCCATTGGAACAATGACTATATAAATCATTCAAAATAATTCTCGTAAAAAGTTTCTTTCAATTCGTTTATAATACCAATAAACACTTCTCTGCCAATTTATATTACGTGTGAATAAAAATTATTTTATTTCATTTATTTATTTTTATTACACCTCATGAGTAATTGTAGTCATGAACAAAATTCATTCTGTAGGGTATTCTGTACAATAAGTAGAAGTATATTAATTCAAACACGTACAAAATGCGCTGAAATATAATTACGAAGGAAGAAAATAAATATGTATATTTCATGATATGTTGACATTCATGTTTATGTAGATTTTATATATGTATATGTACATGTAACCTATAATAAGTTATGAATATGTGTATAGTTGTATATGTAGGTGCATATGAGGGTTAAATTTATATCTGTACATTTTACGAATTAATTGGAGAAAAACAAAATTTATTGATTTAATGTAGGAACTTTATGTGACGTGTTATTTTTACAAAGTTTGGCCAATAAGTCATAAAATAAAAATAAAGTATGGGCAAAAAAATATAAATATATAAAGACGGTATTATAAGTACAATTAATGAAATTGATAAAATTATATTAATAAGGAATTTTTTCTCAATTTTTTGTTTTTGTAGACTTCTTTCTCTACCGATGGCAATTTTTGATTATCTGACTCGGTTTCTACAATTCAATAACGTCATGACAATTCCCAAATAAATAAGGACAGATTGTGAGTTGTCTGGCGGTTATCATTTTGAAAGTATTCCTAAACGATATATTTTTTTGTTATCCTCCTTATCGCGATAGTCTATGTTAAGTAACTTGCTATGGTAAATATATTTAAAGCAGAATATGGAAAAAGTCGGAGCAAAATCTATATTTTCAAATGATCTTTATTTTTAGTCTTCTTTGGAGAATTAAAAACTTTTTTTCAATAGAAATATTTATCTTTATATTTTCGATTTTGCTCTGAGCAAAATCGGAAAAAATATTTCAATCTTTTTTTTACTTCTCAAGATTGCAAAATGGTTGCAAAGAAAACTAAAAAATAAAAAACAAAATGTGCTTGTACGTACACAAGCTCACAATAAAATTTATTGCCGCAATAAAATTTACTGTTGTTTTTTAATAAAAATTTTAAAAACAAAAACGCACAAAAATTCATACAAGAAATGTAAACAGATCTTAATATGCGAGTACGTTTGTGTATTCATACAAACGTTGTAAACATACAATTCACTGCTACACATGAATTCAAAACAATTTGTGCGAATTATTTATTTTTAAATTATTTTTTGGATTTTGCTCTTTTTTGGATTTTGCTCTTTTATGATTTTTATCTTTTTTGATTTTAATAATTTTTTATAATTAAACTCTTTTTCAAAAAGCAGTAAATAAAACTCATTAAAAAAAAAATAAAATTAAGTTATTTGAAAGGTCCGATCATTTGAAGAATAAAAAAGGAGTTATAAACCGTTCTTTGATTTAAAATGACTAATCTCGGATGTAGTTAAAGTCAAATAACTTAAATTTGCTAATCACTTTCCTTTATGAAGTTTTATTAGCCATAAAATCGTTACTTATTGATTATCTGTGACAAGCTCAGGTTAGCTTTTTGAGAGATTTATTTTTCTAAATAATTTTAAAACATTTTTAGGTTAAGTACAGTTAAGACCGACTTTATTCCCTACACCATCGATTTTTAGAGTTCTTGTCTATAGAGTCACCTTTTGTTGGAGGTCTAAAGAATCCATTCCATATAATTAGAAATGCATTGCGGGTTTCAAAAATAAATCCTGTTTTAACATCCAGTCTTTGCGAAACCCCCTAAAATCTTTAGAAACTATGTTTTGATGGACAAAACGTAGAACGCAGGAGAGTAGCACCCATACAAAGCATTCCTCATCCCAATTACTTTTTGTGAACAAAAGGTCGGATGGTTTCAGGGTAAGAGGTATCCCCCATACATAAAGAAGTGTTGAATATAGAGTATTAAAATTTCATCCTAATTTTTTTCTCAAGAAACAGTTATATTGGGCAAAATGTAGGGTAAATAGGATCACAGGAAGTGGTATTACCTATACCAGACAAATATTTTTCGTCGAATATCTAAATTAATTTTAAAGTGAGAGAAGTATAGTTTAACTGGACAAAATATAGGATAAACAGGATCAAGGGTGGAGTAAGCTCCTATTTGTTAAACTTTATAAAGGCGGCAAATCGTAACGGTTTTCAAACAGACATTGTTAAGTCGACAGTAGATTGGTTCTGAGTCGATCCGCATTGCTTTTTCTGTGCATTTTATAAACATTTGTACAGGCGCATTATATTTAAACCACCAATGATGATGTGGTGTATATCATGACTAGAAATTGGTTCAAAATTGCTTTTAACCAAAATATCTTCTTTTCTTCGATTCATAAATGTAAAAAATAATGTTAAATAAAATTTTACATTGAATTTTCAATGTTACAACAAATTTTAAATAAAAATGAAAATCACTATTCCGATGTAAATTGTTTTAGGATTTTTTGTTTCATATGGTGTCAGACTGAAAAAATATCTGATCAGACCACATTTTTAACGTTGAGCGCACAACAGAGATAACTAACATTTAAATTTAAGATAATGGTGTTAGTGATTGTCGAGAATATGTAGAGTGTTATGATTTTCATATCGATTGTGTAAATAAAAGTTACTTCGGATTCTGGAAACAAGTTGTGGATAACTAATCCTTATGTGAGTGATTACTTTGGATCCTGTAAACAAGTTAACGATTCTTGGTCCTTATATGAGTAAAATAAAGCTAGCGTTTCTTAAATTAATGAAAGAGCAGTAATCGTTCATAGTAAGCAGAATCTTGGGAGTCAGCAAATTACTGTTGTTGGCATTACTGGTCTTAAACTTTTAGCTAATTAACTCCAAACATCTAGATAAAAAAGGAAAACTTTGAGTTATGTGAACTATTGATATTTTCCAAATTTCTATTATTTATTTTGCCCATATACATACATGAACAACAGTAATTATAATAATGAGAAATAAACTGATATCATACAAGCAAATCTATGTGCACACATACATATGTATTCGTGTATGAACATTTCGTGTTAAAAACTTCTTCTGGGGGAAAATGTGCTTTTGTGTGCTTTTCGTGAATTTAATTAAAGATAAAATTAATTTTCAATTGTTTTTCTTTTTTCTAAGGTATCAGTCTTTTAGCACTTTTATATATACATTTTTTAATTAAATATAAAATAATATGTTAACCAGGTTACTTGAAAACATCTGGTCAGTGCAGACTATTTGTTTTGACAAAAAAATTCCTTTAGTTTGAGCTGATTTAAATGCAAGAAAATAATTTTGTTCGCAAATGAAAAAAAAAGAAAAACTACTTCAGAAAATATTTTTATATTCTTGCGATTTCTAGTTCATTTGTGTTTGCTACAAGTTGGAAAATGCACTTTAATGTTTTCTTATATTCTTTCTATGTTTTCATTCGTTTCAAGGTCCATTAACAAAAGCTTACGTTTATTTCATTTTATTTCTACTTGCAATTTTATTTTATCTATTTCATGTTGTTGTTGTTTCTTCTATATATTTCCAGTTCATGTCTAAATTGTAGTTTATTGATAAAAAAGAGAACTAGAGAAAAAGAAAAGTAAAATTTCTGGTACCTTATTAAGGTGCAATAATGGTGTTGGTGGTGCGGTGTTGTAGGTGTTGGTATGCATTTATTCTATTCTAACAAAAAAATGTTGCATAAAGGTTTGGACAAAAAGAAAAATAAAAATACTAGAGAATAGAAAATGAATAATAAAAGATGTCACGCGACTAAATGGCGTCTTTTGAACACGTTCCACTAACATTATTTAATATTGGCATAATTTAAAAAAATAGATTTTTTCATTTTTGTTCACAAAATTTATATTTTCTATTATCAGCAACATTGGAATTTATGCAAAACATTGGGGTCTTTTTACTGCAAACGCTTGAATGGCAATATGTGTTGAATATGCGAAATAAAGGAAACGTATAAATATTTAAATGGTCTTTAAGGCCATTATGTAAAATTATAGAAGCAGAAACTAAACAAAAGCGACAAATTTGTAATCAAATTATAGTTAAGTGCTAAAAGGAATTATCTTGTCTTTGACAGTGGGGTTGAATTATATTTCTTTTGCTAAAATTATGAAATATTGCTGTAAACCTAATGAGATTTACATACAAAAATAGAAAGAAGATATCAATTAGGAGTTTGAAAGAAGTAGAGTTATAAAGTCTCAATTTAAGATATGGATTTTTTCTAAAAAATTGCAAATAAATCTGTAACTTTTAATGGACTTTATAGCTTTAAATTAACATTTACATTGATATAGTACAGTATGATGCTTCAAAGGCTCAAATAAAGTTTTAGGGAAACAAGTTAAAATGCTATATTCGGCTTCAAAACCTTCACCGTAAAATAAATGTGTAAAATAAATGTGTTATTTTTTGTACATACACGCTTACAGATACACTCACAAACGTTTTTTTAAATACAACACAAAAACACTTAATTTGTAAATTTCTAACTGGCAGTTTTACGGAAATTATTCACTGAAACTTAGAGGTTTCCTCAGATATCGATCTATATCTTTTGTTTAAAATAGGAAAATTTTCAGGACTATAACAAATACTTAAGCAATATTTTATTAAGCTCTGTCAACAGTAGACAGACAGACGGACATAGTTTAATATATACATTATTGGTCTAAGATGATTCCTTCTTTGCATTACGCACGGAATGACACAGTTAATATACCATTTGTGGTGAAGAACTTTACTTTTTATATCCGACATTAATCTTCTAGTACTCACTTCTGGTTTTTTTTTCACTACGGTTCTTCTATTAAAGTATCATTGATGCTGTTTTCAGTTATGAACAAAAATTTTTGCAACGGCTCAAAATACAGAGTTTTTGCTTCGTTATCAACAGTGTCGATATTTTATGTCCGATCGGAAAAAGTTATATATTGTTAAATAACTATATATTTTTCTGATATATTGTTTTTTCACTAATAGTGTCAGAGACATGTACTTAATGATTGTTAGGACAACTTATACGCTTCCATAAACAGTGTTTTTACATTTTTGAACTATAACTTCTTTTCTACCCATAAGATTTTTTTCTTCGAGTATTAATAAGATTTATTTGGCTGCAAATTAATTTTTATTTTTATCTGAACACTTATTTTGAAAAATTGGCAAAAGTTTTTTGTTTAAATTTCGAAGATTTCTAAGATATCGATCTATAATTTCTTTGTTATCGGACCGATTTGGCTGGTTTAAAATAGTAAACAACTTAGGATATAGATAAACAATCTGGGCAAATATACTGAATTCGGAATACTGACCGGTAGTATATCTCAAGCAGACAGACGGACAAATCGACTCAAATTTTGATATGAAAATAATTTACATAAAATTTTTTGAGTTCTAAATAATTCCTTCTTGATGTTATACACAGAACGACAAACTGTATAAGTTTCCCTAATTGGGAAAGTATTCTTAATAAGTATTTATTATATGACAATATCGCCTTTTTAAGGCGTCCATGGGGCTTAAAAACTATTTTAACGATATCTTTTTTAAATGTAATTATAAGTACTTATCCAAAATCACCATATTTATCTATCAAATGAATCATTTTATATGCGTATGTTTTATGTCCATAAATTATATCAAGTATACGGTCAGAGTACCAATATAGTCAGCGGCAAGATTGAATGCATGCAAAAACAAATAAAATTATAATAGTAATACCCTAAACCACATGGTTGGTTGTTAATGACAAATACAAATAATTTAGATCCACCCTCGTTTAATTTGCTTTTCTAACTTATGTGTACAAAAGATTATGGTGATACAAATATTTGTGCATTTTAAAAGGATCTTTTCAGGAGGATTGTATGGGAGTAAAAACAAAATAATATAATTATTATTATTTTATTTATCTTAATTTAACTAAATATTTTTACAACATCTCATATATGTACGATTTATTCCTTTCAAGATAATATTTGTAAGGGTGATTGTATGGGACTTATGAGTAACAATGAACCATTCCTCGTATAATGTCGCACAACTTTCTTGAATATAATAAAACTTATTTTCACAAAACTTGGTTAATATTTAGTTATTTAATGGGATAAATACCTAATTCCGGGGGAGCATTTGTATTGGACCCATATGAAATAATAAAATATCCAATTTCATTATGCGCCGTCCTTGATTCAAACTGTTTCCTGTACTTTGACCCAAGGAGTGATTCTGATCGAACGGTATATTTAAAAGTGGTTGTAGGACTATATTTTCTGCCCGTTACAAATATCTGTACGAACGCATAATAGTCCAAAAAATTACATATATATTTTGCACTGATTTAATTTTCTTAATGAACCTAATTTGCATACCTCTATTGGCAATTTTTAAATATTTACTTAAAATCCTTAAACTTTTATTAATAAATTAAATAAAAATCACTTTAAATATAAAATTCAATTAACATTAAATTTAAATTCCTCCACTTAACTACAATTTAATAAGATTTTCTAAAGAAAACAAAATTTACTTTTCTGTTACAAAAACAAATATTTTCAAATTATTTTCATTATTTTTCCTGGAAAATTCTATTAAATCAAAAAGAATGTTAAATAATTGTTGTTTAATCTTTATTTAAACCAAAAATTTCTTAATCAACAATTCAGTAAAGCAATTAGAAAGTTATTATTATGGGTGTTAGAAAAAACTATAGAAAAACATTTGAAAGTATTTAACAAAAACATTTAAAATTCTTTTAGGAAAATTATAAATATTTTTAGTTACTAATTTCATTTCATAACTCATTGTTGCTAACAATGATGTATTTATTATACCCTACATTAATTTTGGGTGATTGGGGTATTATGCGTTTGTGCTTATGTTTGTAACATGCTGAAAAAACTGTGTTTCCCCTACATTTAAGTATACCGTTCGAGTCATAATCATTTCTAAAATCGATTTATCGACGTCCGTCTTTACGAACACTTATGTCCATTTGTTTGTGCGGCTGGCTGTCCATGTAAAAGTTGTGAACAAATTTTAGATACCTTGACGAAATTTGGTACATATTATTATTTTGGACTTATGACGCAGTCTATTGAAATTGGCCATGTTCGGTTCAATATTTTTAATATCTTCCCTACAACTATTCCCTCCGGAATGGGGTTTAAAAGTCATTATGGTCCTAAATCTAAAGCGATTTAAACAAAATCTGGCGCAGATAAATCTTAAATATTCTAAGACGATGTGCCAAAAAATGCAAGGGTCGGTCCATAATTTCTCCTAGGTCACATACAAACCCCCTTCCAAATATTCTTTTCAGGAGCAAAAATCTCACATATACAAAAGTATTGCAATAAAAACAAGTCAAATTTTAATATATTTATTATATGCAAAATTAGACTGGGTCGGTCCATATTTTCTTCTAACTCTCAAATAATACTTTAGCAAAATTCATTTAATAATGTATTATTGAATCTAACATCAAAATAGGTAATTGTAAAAAGTAGTGAAAATTGTGAAACCATCACTTTCAGGTATATATATATCGACTCAGAACCAAATCCTTAATCGTTCTAAAACTTGTGATTAAAATTGAAGTCATAATTTTAAGATAGCATAGACGCAGCCTATGATCCCCTTAAATTAAGAAATTTGTTCCAAAATCATGACACAAATATATATGTAAATGCATATATAGGAAATTCGTAAGAATTTCGATGAACCAAATTTCCGTTATACGTATTAAGTATTTCTTGGAATTTGGCTCACAATCGCATATTCTGCTTTAAGATTTACGATTAACACATCTCAGTTCAGTTCAAAATTTTCGTAACAAATTGATCAAGCTCGAAAGAGTTTTGACTTATCCATATAAGGTTTCATTTCAATGGATGTTTTAGAACGGAATTGAACTGAAGCATTCATTAAAGTTAGTCAAAGGTTTGTTATCAGCTGATGGGATCTAAATGCTCGGTTTTGAATTCCATGGAAAACCCCTTTAACATTTCAATATGAAGAGTTTGAATATGACGCTTCGGAAGTAATCTGGAAATCAGAATTTGATTAAATTCTGAGTTTGAAGAGAACTCTACATCTATTCAAATGAATCTTATAGTATTCACTTATGGTACTTTGTAGTTTCTCAGGGAGCTTTCTTTTGATATAAAAAATGAGCATCTAAGAAAGAAAAATCTTGAAGAACAAGATGTAAAAAACAAAAAAGTCTGCATTAAGAGGTTCTCTCTAAGGGTAACTAATACTATTTTTTATTTTTCGGACGGCTGATAATAATAAGCAAAAGCAAATAAGTTAAAGTGAAATATTTAAAAAATGTTTCAATTTATATAGCAAATGAAAAATCCACTAAACCTTCATATAGTCGAAATACTGAATGTTTAAGGTATTGATCCTATTATATCGTAAAAGATGATTCTGCCCGTATATATAGTACAGCATTTGGGAGAAAAGATCCAAAGTACCAGAAGTGAGTACTAGAAGATGATGTTGGCTTCAAAAACTGTAAATGTGATAAATGAAACTGTTTTCAAATCATGAATAACAAAATGTAACCTTTTCCGATCGAACTCAGAATAACGATATACACAAAAACAAAAGGAGTTGTATTTTGGGGCGTGGCATAGAGTAGTATTTACATTTCTGAAAACAGCGTCAACTGTTCTTTCATTCTAGGGTGTGACTTTTACAAAAACTTTTTTGTATGCTTCATAGAATAAATATACATTATGGGGTCTGATTCCTTCTTATCGTTACACGCGGAATGACAAAGTTTATATACCCTTTTCATCCATTATGGTGATGGGGGTATAACAACACACATTTTATGTCGCTTCGCAAAAAGCAAGTCATAAAACTACGTATTTAAATTCCTAATGCTGCAAAAACATTTCAATTTTTTTCGCAAAACTTTTTAAATTTCTCATTTCAAAAAATTCCAATTTTTTGCCTTGAAAAATTTTCCAAAATAACAAAAAGAAACCTCAAATAAAATTGTTTAAGAAATATGTATTTGCATCACACTGGAATAGATGATACTCCATCATAGTCATTATCATTACCATCACATGATCAAAATCAACATCATCAACTAAATACTGAGTAAAATATTTTACTCATTTGAGAAATCATTGATTATAGTCTCATTTTGTTTTTGTTCTTTATCGTAAGTCTGAATATTTCTTGCAATTTAGTTTTTTTGTCTAAAAGAACCCAAAAATGATAGCAAAAGATTTGTGGTATTTTTGGTTTTTATGCATTTTAAATTTAAATTAAGATTTAATGTCGATTTTCTTACACATACACATACATTTGTGTAAAGCGTTTAAAATATGAGTATATGTGTGTATGTAAATGAGCTGCAATAAAGAATTAAATACAACCAATATTTGTGATATAGTATATAAGTTTGTGTAAGTGAAGAAAAGCGCTTTTTGTATGTGTTAATATGTTTGCGAATATATGTGTATGTGTTTGGTTTTTTGCAAGTATGGGTATAGATGCATATGTCAGGGTATTAAAAATACTTTTGGAAAAGTGTAAATTTGCAGTAAATTACTTTTTAACCGAAAAAACCTCATACGATAAGAAATGGATGAAGAAGGAAATGTAAAAAATTAAAGAAAAAATATTGGGATTTTATTTTGCTAAAGTTATGAAAGCTCAAAAGTACACTTCGATCTATATACATATTTAAATCAGTAAACGTATTTCTTTCCAGCTTATAACTCTCTCTTTAAGACTTAGATGATATAATTAAATTTGTTTCTATGTTTTCTCTCGCTAATGACTTTTATTTTGACCTCAATCTAACTGAATACTCAATTTATGGAATTTCTAGTGGTTGATCTACTGGTTGATGCAAAATACACAGAATACAAGGTGAAAAGATTTTGATTCAAAAGCAAGGGAATTTAAAAGATGCAAAAAGGCCTTTGAGCAAGTCGGTCATGAAAAATGTAAGAATCTGTCAATTAACCAAATCAACGCCGAAATTTCCACTCTTATTAAACGTCTAGTCTTCAAAACTCCCACTTCCTTTGTCATGATTTAAAATGACAAGCAATACAGGCGACTGTACTATTACGGCGACAATTTCGATAGATTTGATAATCTACGTAAAAGTCATCTTAGTGAAATTCACATCAACTTTCACCAACGAAGCCGACAGCACCACTCTTTACCTGCTGGGCAGAGGTGGTAAATACAATCTTGGATATCGTAGTCAATGGAGTACAAATTCCAATTGTTAACAACAGGAATACAATGATAGTTATATTTGAATATTTACCACACTATAAACACTGTGAAGTAGGAATAACGTCTTCAAGGCACTAACAGGCTGAACAAACTTGGCTCGTCCGTCATGAAAAGATATTGTTCTAGTTTGTAATGCTTGCAAAAGTCTTAAGAACCGTAATAGAAGACAAAGGTCCTTCCTATAATTAACGATATTATAATGTACGAACAGTGAATATTCAGGTGTGTTTAAGACTGAAATTCACTTATGACAGCTTAAAAAGACATTCTCAAAACGACAAAAATTTCTTTACGTATAAGTATCGTACTTGGAGGTCACCCACCTAACTTTGCATACAATGAACACAATCTGCTGCGGTCTATACAAGATTGGTCCTGCACACACAACATGATATAGAACATTTGTGTAACTGTTATCCAATTCTACCTCTCTTATTTTCTAAGATCGAAGTTGCAGTCTTATGAATCATAACGTTTAATTTCATTACATTTGTATTCTAGATCGTATATAAATGTTTGATACATCTGTCGCTGGTTTTAGCATCTTTTGCCAAATATGAATAGTTCTGAAGAGAATATTAAATTATTTTGGGATCTAAGCTTTTCCTACATCTACAGATTTTTATCTTTTCTATATTGGGTTTTGTAAATCCAACTCGTAGCCTTTTCTAATGATGGCGGTATTTATGCACCTGAATTTCAGGTGTAATAATATATCTAATATGTGTAATAATATATCTCTGAGAATTTATCATGATGATTGGAACCGTTAAGATTAAGAACTGAACGTTGTAATCTTTTGTTATCTTCCATTAAGAGATTAATTATAATAGTCTGAAGGAATAGTGACCTACATTGTAGATCACCTTTTATAAGCTTCATCTTGTATTCTTCCAGTTAAGTCATTAAAATTCTCTAACTTTTTCGTTGCACCTCCGTAGGGTACTTAACAACTTTTAAACCAACGAAACTAAAGTTTCCCATTTGTAATTGAGCTGCCATTATGTTTGGTTAAAAAAAATTTAACATGTGGTTGTGCACAGTATATAATTGTCTTTGTGTATATATGTGTATATTTGTGTATGTGTGTACTAATTTTGCAACTGTGAATTACAATTTGTTGTTGTTTCTGCATACAAAGAAAAATAAAGTTTACCATATTTCCTTTTTTATTAAAAACTTTTTCTCTTATTGGTTTTAACCAATCATACAGACAAAAAAAAGAGGGTTCATAAGTATATATTTTTTAATAAAGATACATACACATGCATATATACATGCCTGTGTATGTATGTGTAATATAAATTTCATATATTTTTATGAAATTCCCTTGAGTTTGTTGTTGTATAATCATGTTAGTAAATAATTGCTTAAAGAAATAAACCTTTTAAAAAAAATTATACAACTTTTCAACATGAGTTACATATTTAATAAAGAAAATCTGGATAATAATGCATGTAATTATGAAATAAAGTTATAAAAATTTTAACTCATTAATTGAGGAGAAATCGGAGTAAAATAAAATTAATTAGGTTTAATAATTTTAATGTATTTATTAGGTTATGTTGAAAAGTTTTCATAAAAAATTGTATATTTTTTATGATTGATTGCCAGAGATAATATACAAATTTTCGTAGATGTAACAGAGGTGTATGTCATCATAAGTTTAAAAGTCAGGTTGAAGCTGCGTTATAGGGTCTTGTAAAACCTTCAACACATTACTATCATTCTTGGTAATTGTAAGGATGAAATATGATAAATCATAGAGCCGGACGGTAAAAGCTGGAAAAGAAGTACGACAGCGCAGCAAACTGTCGCTAATTATATATCTATTGGGATAAGTGCAACTTCTCGAAATTTAGTTGTAGTTGCTGTAAGCGTATGTAGACTCACTTTGTATCTACATGTTAATACTACGAGCAAGGTTTCACGTGATTACCGCTTAATCTGTAATGATTCTCTATATCATAAATAAATGACATATTTAACTTCCGCAGAACTGACAATCTGAAACGAGAATCGAATGATGTTGTCGGTAAATGTATTTCTCAAATTCGAACCTTTAAGAAATATTTAACTTTCGCTTGCATATTGGATTAGATGTGTGAAAGAAGACAGATATCATTCGCATAAGTCAAATCCTCTATAAAATTCCCCTTCTGCTCATTATTTATATTATCCAGCATGATAGTCATTGCGATGTTATTAATTATTACTCCAGAATTTGGCTGAAATGGTTTACTGACATTCCCACTGTGAAAAACTGAGAGTTTTTAAAAAGTGTTTTTCTTTTCAACGGTTTTCATTGAAATCAAACTCTTGTTTGAAATCTTTTTCATTATAAAAATTCCTACGTTTCTCCCTTAACGGAATCTTGTGTGCATTTGGACCGAAATTTTCGTTAAATTGCGGTTATATCTCCTTGTACTAACCCTCACATATTTTGAACTTAAGCAGTTTAATATGAATCTTGTTGGGACTAATATCGGCAACTAATATTCGTTTTGTACGGGATAACCTTTTACCATGGACTTATCCGTATTTATTTTTGTTGATGTAGTACACATAAGCATTTATATAGATGCCTGTAAGTGCTAACACCACTTAAGCATACCTTTTGATTCAGAGTCACTTGCTGAGTCGATTAAGTCATGTCTATCAGTCCGGCTGGCTGTCTATGTAAAACTTGTGATCGTAGTCCAATTTTGAAGACATCTTATTAAAGTTTGGCATGTAATATTATTTTGACCCAAGGACAATGTTTTGATCGGTTCATTACTTCATGTAGTCCTCATCCAAATGTTCCTTCGGAATAGGATTTTTTGTCCATTTAAAAATGCATTTAAAAAATCCATTTTTCCAAAGTCAATTAAAAACAAGTTAAAATGTTATTGTCGGTCAAGCCCGACTATATAATATCCTACACCGCATTATTGATTGTTAATGAATGATACGAAAAATTTATGAATGGCCCTCGCATAATTTGCTTTTCTCATTTAAGTTAGAATATTTTGATTCTAACATTTATGTAAAATTTATGCATTTAAAGAGAAATTTTCTGGAGAATTATATAAGATCATATAATTTCGCAGAGGATTTTGGCTTATATTTACCTTTATTTGACTTAATATTATTACAATATGATTTATGAGTTACGAAGTGATATTTGGAAGGGTTGTTTTGAGGAACCTATGAAATATTATGGAGCAATCCTCGCATACTTTAGCACATCGTCTTTAGAATAATAATAGGATTTTTTTCACAAAATTTGGATAAACTCGTTTTATGTTAGGAAATTTTAATGGGCTAAAAACCTAAATTCGGGTGATTTTTGCACATACCAAACAACAGAGCGATCTTAAACAATTTTGATATTTCATTCAGATATCTTCAAAACTGCGACCTGTAAGTGATTATGAATCGAACTGTTGCATCATTATTTACAAACATCTACATAAACGGATAATACCCCCATCACCTATGATGGTGTAGGGTATAAAAATTAATTTCATGTTATTTAAGATCTCAAAATTTATTTTGATTTTTAACAAATTTTTTTTCATTCAAATCAAATTATTTGTTTTTTATACCCTGATATTAACAAAGACATATATATTTTATTATTGACAATATAACACATGTGTTTAAAAATAAATAAATTATATTCCCTTTGATTTTTAATGCAAAATAATATTTGTTTACAAAAAATAAATTAATAAATTAATATGTTCAATGAAGCGCTAATTGAAATTAAGGGTCCTGCATTCGACACTCTTTGTTAAACAAATGTTGTTTAATTAGTAAAAAATATTTATAACCTACACTACCATAAGTTGTTTGTGTAAAATTGTAAAGGGCGGAAAAACTTGTGCTGCCTCTTTTACGTGTACCATTCGATTCAGGATCACTTTCTGAGTCGATTTAACGATGTCCGTCTGGTGAACCAAATGCAGGCTGCAGTTTTAAAGAGTCATTATTTCGCCCAATAGATGACTATTGAGATTGGTGATGAAGTTTTCATGATTTCACCTAGTTCCAATACAAATGTTTCTCTCAGAATAGGGGTTTAAGGTCACAAATTATTCTTATGATATTAAAATACCATATGCTAAATTATATAAATGTTGTGTAGGGTATTAAATATGAGGGCTTTACCGGCTAAAGCTTCTTTCTTGTTTTTGTTTATTAAAATATCTGTTTAACTAAAAAAGGAAAATATTAAAAAATAATAACATGTATATATTTACGTATGTATAAATATTGAACTGATTCATATTAATAAAACATTGTAGCGTAATTTTGTACAAGAAATACTTATCTTTTTTCTACACTATTAAAACACATACTAATTGATCAACAACAGTTATTTACATATATTATTACAAAATGTAAATAACAAATATTGTTACAATATTTTTATATTTTTGTAAGAATTTAATATAAATATACAGTGTGGTACAAAAATGCGGCAGTGATTATATGTTTTTAATAATAATTTTCTATTTATATTTTAGTTCTCTATATCATTATAATTTTGGAGAAAAAATTAATCATTTACTTTGGATTTAAAAATATGCAGATCTTCCTTTATTGAGGTCATTACCTCATTTTTGCTCCATACTAAATTTTATCGGTTAACACACAAACGATTTTGTTTTGAAAATACAAAGAACGTAAAGGTGTTTTCCAGTGGATTTGGAGAAAAACATGTTTCTAGTGCGTCCTGGAGTTGGGAAGAGAATTTCCAAATTTGGTCACCTGGGATAAGACAATTAAAAACAAATCTATTATTAAAAAATATTTTACATATGTGAGATAACTCTTAAAGTTTAAGAGATATTTACACCAATTTCAAATTTTGACCCCTTTTAGAAAAGTTTTGTTTTTTTTTTTTTGGACTGAGTGGGCTCTATTCGAGTACAAAAAATGTATTATATTATATGTTATTGTCTCAATTCTGTAAAAAATTCTTAATAATTTTATATTTGCATTTTGTATAAATAAATATAGTATTTTGAAGGTGGAAAAATGGGATTCATTCTGATTGTCTTCAAACAGGTGGTTATATTTTTTCACTATAATATCAACTATGTCATTCTGTACTATATAATTTTTTTATCAAGTCTAAAAGAATTTCTAAAATAAATATATACAAAACAAATACGAAAACATTTGGGAAAATTACAGAATTTATGTATACGGTTCTTATGGGAAATTATGAATCGATCCTCGTGTAAATTGTTATATCGTTTTAGAGTTATTTTTACTCTAAATTTGGTGAAAATCGTTTTATATATAAAAATTTATGGACTAAATTTCCCATTTCGAGGAAACATTTGTATGGGACCCGAGGTTACCTAATTTGGAAATCTTTTTCCCGACCTCTGGACCTTCAAAGTAATATTTTTATGATTCTTATGAGAAATAATGAATAGATCCTCGTGTAAATTGTTACATCATTTTGGAGTTATTATGTAGTTATATAGTTATTTTCCCTTAACTTGTTAAAAGCCGTTTTATAAATAAAAATTTATGGATCAAAATTCCCATTCCGTGGAAATATTTGTATGGGGCCTATATGAAATAACGAACCGATCAAAAACAGTTGTCGTCCCTACAACGTGCCAAATGTCATTAAGATATCTTCAAACCTGCGACCTGTTTATTGCGAACAAGCTTTACATTGGCAGCCAGCTGTACGGTCGAAAATGCTTAAATCGACTCAGGAAGTGATTCTGAGTCGAACAGTATATTGAAATATAGCTTTTAATGGTGGTTGAAATTTTAATGTTATAGTTTTATAAATACGAATCATTAAAATTTTCTGTTGTAATTTGTTATTAAGGAATTATAAATTTACCAAATTTTATGAAATTTTCTGTAAAAATATCAGAGATATGCTTTGTTAAAGATTTCGTTCGTAAGGGGGATACAACAGACAGATATATATAGATCGACTCAAATTTTGGTTGGATACAAGTTTAAATAAGGATATATGATTTCTGTTTAAAAGTACAATATAAGTATTTACAATTATTTTTGGAAAGTGTAGTTTTATTTTCTTACATGGGATCTATATACAAGATTGAGATTTATGCCCTTTATATGAAAGCGAGTCTCCTATACTAGCTATGAAAAAAATGAACCGATCCATGTAAAATTTCGTACATTATTTAAGAAACAACCATTGCAATTTTGATTCAAATTTTTTAATCCTTTTATATCTTCATACGACTTAAAAGTGGTGGAAGCACTATTTTTTCTTGCCGTAACAATCATCTGTACAAACGGATGTACGGATTAGGACTAACAAAGTATGTGTAACCATGAGTACATGTAGCCATAATAACCTACCTACGCTACCCAATAAAAAATATTCATGTGAGATTTTATTAAAAAATATTCATTGGTTCCAAAGTTACATAAAAACAATTTAATTAAACTTTGCGATATTATGTGTTTGAGAATGGGGTTTTAACCCCATCTAACTCGTAGTTATGAACATATTATAATTATATTTGGCACACTCCAAATCATTTATTAGCTCAACTCTATATGCGAAATGACGATAGATTCTATAAAAGACAAAAAATCACTAAGGATTTATGAAACCGGAAAATACTGTATCAAACTTTACGTGCGTATAACATATAATTTAAAAAATCACCTCAATTGACAGTTTCAGTCAAAATTTTTTATAACTGCGCCATTGTCAAGAGAATTATAACAAAGTACGGTTTTTACTCTTCAAACGGTCGGATCTTTCAAAGAGTTCAATTTAAATTTTTAAAAAGAGCTTTATTTTTTATCGCTCTTTAAACAAGTGTTTAGTTTTAAAAGAATAAAAAAGAGTTTTAGTTTTTTAATCGCTTCAAAGAAGAGTAAAAATAAAGATCATTTGAAAATAGAGATTTTGCTTAGAATTTTTCTATACTCTGATTATAAAGTTGATTTTAAAATAATTTGTTAGAATATCATTTGTTCTGAATTAAAAATACATAATTTATCTAAAACCTTTGTCAAGTATCCAGACATGAATTCTAAAAAAAACATTTTATTTTCTTTAACAACACAATTTTTTGTTGGTTCCGTAAGAAGTTTAATAAAAGTTATTTTGATCAATTTCAATTACTCTAAGGATTAAAACTATTTGCTAAGTAAAAGTTTGTTTATAAATAAGTAAATGGCCAATTACAAATGGAAAAGTTTTGTTTTTATTAAAAAAAAATAAATAATTTAATTAATATTTTAACAAACACCTTTAGTAGCACTTTACACAGCACCGTGGTTAAATTTTTTTAAAATCCTGCAATTTTTTAACCACTGAATTATATTGCTTAAATTGAACATTGTAGTCAAATCGAAGAGATCATAGCTGCACTCTTCGATTTGACTAGGGGGAATACAAGCCCCCGATGCTCATGTGGCTAAATGTGATAGGTTTACCACTATATGAAGTGATTCTTCATTTCTTCAAACAACATTCGAGAGCTATCATGTCAAGGGGATAAGAGAGTCTTGCTTAAAATCTTTTTTGGATAATGTAGTTGGTCTTTTATTAAAATCGAAACATGAGTGTACAGTTCTATTTTCAGGGGTAATTTGGCACAATATGTTACGCTGGTAAAAATACCACTTTGATGAAGGTTTCACCATGACAATGGTCCGAAGAATTTATCAAATTTAATCGAAGGTTAGTTATCAGCTAATGGGATCCAAGTTTTGAACAATTCTGTGTATCTAATTTTTTTAATTTACAGAATTTTTTCCCTCAAATACCACTGTGGTACAGATATTTATTTTCCCTCAAATAACACATGTATAACATTAAAAACAGCTTAAAATATTAACAAAAATATTTTACGTTTTAAAAACCATTTCACTTCATTTTATTTATTTAATTTTACTGTTCCACGTAGCGTATGATTAATATTCTATACAGGTGCGTATGAGCAACATTTAATAGTCCTTAAACCATTAAATGTTTCGTTTCTATTTATTGCGTTTTCACTTCCTGTTTCTTTTATTTTATTTCTTTCCATTTGGATTTTAGAATTCAATCGATATTTTGTGGCAACAATTCTGGGAAAAAATATTTATTTATTGTTATACCCTACACCACCACAGGTGGTGGGGGTATTATGCATTTGTGCAGATATTTGTGTCTACCACTTTAACTATACCGATTGACTCAGAATAAATTCCTGGATAGATTTAAGCATGTTTCAATAAAATTTGCAAAGTGTCATTATTTTGGCCCAATGATGATGCCTTTTGATATTGGTGATGATGAGTCTATTTTTTTAACTAACTTCCACACAAATGTTCCTGCCGAAATAGGGATTTATGATCACAAATTCCTAAATATATAACGATTTAAATGAAACTTGGCACAAACATCGGTGTGAGAAAATTTTTCGGTCCATATTTTCTTCCAGCTTCCATATAATGCCACAGAAAAATTCTCCCTAGGATGCAATTATCGCACATGAATGTTATTACCAGTATAATATACTGCAATCTTTAGCATAAATTAACAATATCTTATACGAGGATGGTTCAATAATTTTTAGTAGCTACCACTTATAACCAATAATATTAAGGGTATTAAATAGTCGGATTTGACCGACTATAACTTCTTACTTGTTTTTATTTTCTTTCGAAAGCCACCTATGGGAAAAATATTTGTGGTTATATTTCAATTATGGGGTGAAGAAGGGAGTTGGGAGGGAGTATTTTGAAATGTTTGGTATACAACATAACTCTGAAGTACCTTTTGAACATCATGTTTGGTATGTGTTCTGGACATTTGTTGTGTCTTGTTTGTTTTGAATAGATTTTACTACTCTTTGTGGAAATATAAACGTTGTTATGGTGCCAACTACAGGTGAGTTAAGTTAGACGGACAAACTGACAGACCAACAACCATTATTTGATGAGTTTCTGCATGTCACTCAACTGTCAATATAAACAACATATGAGAGTTGTGAGATGGGGATGAGAGGAAAGAAATGTTATAAAATATCCATAAACCACTTGGAGAATATAAAAAAATATGGTTCTATAAAATGATGAAAAAATAAATTTAGTCTTTTAAAGTTGCAACATGCAGAGTAAAATATTAAAAGAATTTATAAATAATTTAATTCGTTTTTAGCAATAAAAGAATTCCAACTGTTTGGAAATATATTTGAGTATTTTATTTGATAATTTTTTCTTTAAATTAAGAAATGTCAATTGTGGTTAGGACGAAAAAGGACAAAAGGTGTAAGAATCTAATAAAATAAATGCTTAAATAATTTTATAATAAAAAGCTTAAAAAAAACTAAAAAAGAAAACATAAAATTACCAAATGTGTTAGGTCCGCAAATAAATTTTTAGCTTTTTTGGTATAAAACTTTTAAAATGTCAATTTATTTTTGCTTGAAAAAATTATGCTTTTTTAGCCTGCATCACCTTAAATGGTTGGTCTGTTTATCGGCTGACTGTTGTAAATACTCTGCAGGTTGCCATTTTTGGGGATATTTTAGATGAAATTTGATGCATATTAACTTTTCGGGATAAGGACGAAAACTATTATTTTAGGTTCAATTTTTCAGGTAGCTCTCATACTAATGTCCCTCAGGAATGGGTTTTTACGATCATAAAATTTAAAACTAATAAGAACTATATTATTCTAAATTGATGTGCTAAATTATGCGAGGATCCGTCCACTGCTTCTCATAAGTCCCCCTTTTTAGATATCACTTTGAAGGACATAAATCTCACATATATGTTGGTTTTTTTTAACAACTGATCAATTTAAGATAAATGCTTCATCTTTGATGAGACAAACGCTGTATTTAAACACATTTCGGTAATTGTGTTCTGCATTAACTAGAACAAATGGTAGATAGAAAGGGAAAGATCTCGACCATAAACTTCCCATTGAAAGTTTTCCATAAATTCATCTTGAAACATATCGAAAGCTTTGTGAAGCTAAATAGTCTGGTTGTATTTGTTCGACTGAAGAGTTCAAATAACTTTTTTTTATAAAAACGAACTCTCTTCGTTCATTCCGAAAAATACCAAACACAATTCTAATCCCATCAAGTACGCAGAGCCAGTGATTTTACTTGTTATCCGAACTTTTAACAATTCAATTCTGATGAAGTACGTCAGGTGAAGAGGAATAAGTAAAAGCGATTATGTCAGGGGCCTATCACAGATATAGTTTTGATTTAAACATATTTTTTGACTACGGATTTGGTCCATTTATGGAAATCCAAGCAAAAGTGAACCGCTTTATTGTAAAGAAGATTACGACCATTTTATTGTAAAGAATATTTGTAATGAATATATCCGCACATAAATGGCCCGAAGCAATAAATAAAATGAGAGCAAAGTCTTTGAAAGGATACCGCAGTCTCCGGTCTTAAGTCCAATGTAGAACCTCCTTGACATATTAAAAGGAATATCTTGAATGCGACGCTAACTAAATTTGGAGTGGAGAGTATTGCTATTTTATAAAATGTAAGCCAAAAAGGTGCACTCAGTTCATGACTGACAATAATTTTAAGAGTTGCTAAGTATGTTATTTATTATGTTAATCCAGCTATGCTATTTGAGAAGTTTAGACAAAAATTAAAGTATCGATTGTTTTGCATAACTTAATAGTAACACTAGAATGCAGTCACATAGTTATCTTTAAAATCGATTTAGATATGGAAAATCTGGGTCGTTAAAAATTTGTTTAAGATTGGTGGAAATCAACTATGGGATCATAAGGAAAGATCTCTATTAGATTCGCAACACTGACAATTGATTAGACCTTGTCTATAACTGAATGAATTATCACTGAAATTGGACTAGCCATTCGGAAGTTTTAGATTTCCTTTTCATTTTTCAGTTGAAATACATCTCCGCGAAACACATTTATTATTAACAAAATTCGACATTAATAAAACGATTAGAAATGAATTATAATGTTATAATTCAGTATTTCCTACAATAATTCGATTTTCTAATTTGCGCTTAAATGTGTAATTCAATATTTTTATGAAATTTACGCGTTCTAAAATGAATTTTTTTCTGAGAGGATTATAAAGGAGCTTGTATAAATTATGGACCCACTCTCCTAAAATTTTGTACATCGATTTTAAATTATGTTTAACATAATTTTGCCAAATGTTATTACAATGCTTACGCATATATTCGATTTAATTCCTTCAAATTGATATTTGGAAAAGGGTTATGTGAGGCTATCATCATATGAATATGAAGTTGGCCACACTTACATTATTACACAATAAATTGTCGTTCATTCAGAGAATTATACGATTATAAAAAAAATATGACGTTTTAAAAAGAGCTTAAAAATAGTGTACTCCCAAAAAACTACATTTTACCAAATAATAAATCTTTGTATGAATCTCATAGCAAATTGAAGTTGACTTTGAAAATAAGTGACCAATATTTTCCTAAAATTTTTGAAGCAACAACGAAATCGCTATTGAAAAATTTCCAAATAGGTTTCACAAGTTCATAAGCAACTCGTTAGGTTAGAATACAAATTCTGGTGATCATTAATTAAATTTTATTTTTCTGCAGCTTCACTTACGCAAAGAAAAATTTTTAGTACTGAAGATTTATATAAACGTCTAGTTGTGCTACTTGTAAACTTCGATATGAGCCTCTTTTGGTAAATCTATTGTACACGCTATAGGTGGTGGGGATAATATGCATTTATGCAGGTGTTTGTAATGGGCAATCACCACATTTAAGAGTACCTTTCGACTCACTTCCAGAGTCAATTATAAATGTCCGTCCATCCGGATAGCTGTCCATGAGAAGCTTGTTCGCACAGCACAGGTTGCAATTTTGAAGATATTTTACTGAAATTTTTGATGGCTTTGAAATCGTTATGATCCCATAAAAAATTCCCTCGGAATGGTGTTTTTAGTCCATTATATTCTTAAATATAAACCATTTTAATTAAAATATGTTAAATTACACGAGTATCGGTTTATTATTTCTCACAGGTTTCATACAAACACTTTTCCAAAATATCACTTTTAAACTCATAAATTGCACATATATACGTCGGTATTGTAAACGTCAAATTGAGATAAATATAAGCCAACACCGCTGTTCGAAATTATACGAGGGTTGGTCCATAAATTTTTCTAAGTCCCATATTATTCCAGATAACATTCCTTTTAAAACGCATAAATTTTCATAAATGTTAGTGTCGTAATAAACTATTCCACACATAATAATAAATAAGAAAAGCAAATTGTAAGAGGGTCGTTCATAAATTTTTCGTAGCAATCATTTACAATCAACAATGTCGTGTAGGGTATTACACAGTCGGGCTTGACTTTTTTATATAGAAGTTGTTTAAAACCTATTCGATCTGGTTAATTGAATATCCCTGGGAAACTGAGTTGCGCCTCTAACAATATTAATAACTTTATCAATTTCTATATATTATTTAGATTTTTTCCATAAATCTAAATTTTATTACGACAAAAAATGTTTTTTTTTTAATCATTACAGAAGTATCTAGAAAATTAAGTATTTCCATTCACCCAAACCATACTAAAGCCAATATACCATATAAATATATATAAAAAAATTTGCCTAAATCTATAAATCACATTTTAATAGGATTTACAACTTTAATCTTTAAAGAAGATGTTAAGAAATATACACATATACAACTACACAAATATGCATAATAAAATACCACCTTTCTCGTCTCACAACACATTTGCTTTACAAGAAATCAATGCTAAATACAGATATTTGAAATATATTCATATACAAACACTCAGACATACAAACAGATTTTATATATGAAGCCATAAGGCAGGATGAATGATGATGATGATGCTGCTGCTGATGGTGGAACATAGGAAACAACGAACTATGCCTCAATGCACAAAACATTTAAATTTAACAACATCTTAGTTTCGCGTTCGAGCAATAAAATTCTATTTTCACAGATAACATTTAGTGTTTAGGTTCTTAGGTTTTCCTTTTTCACATTCGTGTGATTTCTTTCTTTTTCTTTTATTTTTTTGTTTTTGATTCGGGAAAATAGACATAAACCAAAGGCAAAGTAACAAAAATAAATTTATGTATTTAAGTGTGTTTTATATTTTGTTGGTTGTTTTTTGGAAAAACATTTAGGATCCTGTTGAAATGAAGTTATCTTTCAACATTTAATTGGTTACAATGGGTGAGATTTTCTTAAGGAAGTGATTGGGTTACAATTTGGAAAATTAACCTTTAAAAATTTAAAGCAGCACTTTTACTTCATAGTGGTGACACTTAATTTGGCTTATAACTTTGCAATTGCTATGATTTTTAGTAATAAAATTTTTATTGTAAAGTATAAAACAGAAAAAGCTCTTGGATATTCAAATTTTGTAGCATAACGGAACAGCGCTTGCAACTGAAAATTATAGTGATTTACATTTACGTTTTTAAGTGATATTTATATGGCATAGATTTTTAAATATTGGATATATAAGAGATATATATTCAAAAATAAAAGCACACCTGGCTTTCAAAAGTACATTTATGGGGGAGCTTTTAAAGGCTTTGTTGGATCAGAATGTATCATCATTCTCAAGATTTTCTTAAAATTTCGATATTTAAAATGAGGTTACACAGATTCTGAATCATTCAGTATAATTTATGGTGAAGATGGCACAGAATATAAATTTCAACTGGAAATTAGTCTGTTTAACAGTTTTAGTATTGACTTTCGGTTCTTCAATTGGTGACATTTGTTTCACAGTAGATATATGGTATCGGCTCCTATGTAACTTTTACCTTTAATATTGGATCATTACAATGTATTGTTGGTCGTACTCAAACATAACTTTGTACTTTCTTATTGGGTACTATCGATGGTTCATAACAAATCAAAGCCATGTAGATTTGTTGGCTGCGTGTGAAATTTTCTAGGGATTTGTACTCATTATGTTGAATTTGATCTACATTGAAAACTCAATTTCTAGATCAATTGTAAATCTTATTTCTTCCAATTTAGTGTTTTGACATTTGGCTAATTCTTCTAGAAATTAATTGTTAAAAGAGATTCATTAGGACGTGACGGAGATGATATTTATGATATTAGTCGAAGCTTGTTACTTGCGGGAGTGCTCGGTGGCGTATCTGCGTTTATATTTACGAATGGATATCTGCGTAGTAAGTACACCTATTTCACTCAATCCTTATTTAAAATTTGAGTTCTTGTAAGGTGATCATTTTTGAACTGTTTCCCTTTTTTCTGTATTTCGAATTAAAAATGAGTCACTGTTCGGATGCAATTTTCTACATGCCTTTGTCGTCTGCTGAGGTATTTAAATCGCATCTGTGAACATTTTACCCTTTTTGGGGGTTTGATCTATTTAATTTGATTAATTAGTAACAAATCGTTAAATTTTAATTAATAACGAGTTACAGGATTATAGAGTTTCTGTTGGATACGTCGCTTTATAGTAATGGCTGTTAAGGAATCGATTTATACTGAATCATTTATTACGTTATTTAATTACCTGCAACTTATATTATAAATAATATAAGGGTTTAAAATTAGAATACATTTTAGAGAGTTAGTGAAATGATTCAACCGAAGCTGCTGTTAACAGTTAAACTAACTTAGCTTTTTTAATTGTTATGAAAATCATTTGCATTTATACTTCCTCTTGGTACTTGGCGCTCAGGTAACTACATAACGTTACCATTTCACTAATTCACTTACTGAAAGGAGATCGATAAATTTATTTTTATTTTTTTCAGAATAATAGAATAAAATAATTTAAAACATTAGTTAAAATAACAGGCCATTGTTAACCCATCCCATCTTTCTGACTGTTACTGAATTTAAAAAAAATAAAGAACTGTCTCGATTGCGCGAAAGGAATAAATCTGAAGCTGTTTCAAAATAATTAACACTAAAGTGTTAACATGAAAACTGCAACAGTCACTGATAAAATGTTCAGATTTCTCCTTTTTCTTCAAATATTTTCTTGATCTTCTGTGATCAATTTGACTCAATTTCATGAGCTCATAATAGTAAACATCTTTGCGACCCTGCAAAATATACAACATAAGTTTGGAGTTATGCCGGGCTTTACATATAAGTTTTTGTACTTGGGGTTATCGTTAAGTATCAAATGCATCCATTTTTTAATCTCATATAATAATGTAGAGTTCAAATTAAGTTCCTAGCAATTACTAACCTCAATTACATTTTAGAAATTTCCAAATTTTACTCAACCGTTTTCACATTTCCCACTGTGTTCCGGAAATGTAAAACCCACAAGAGATATGTTATACCAGATAACATCTACAAATATTTATATACAAGAAAACTCTCTGTATGTTTGTGCTATTTGTTTATGTATTTGTTTGTACAAATTCAAAGTTGGAAGTAAAATAATTGTGTAGAGAAAGACGAGCAAAAGCATAAATAAACTTCTTTTAGTTTCCCAGAAGACAACGAAAGAAAAGAATTCTTTTAAAGTTATTTTATGGCATTGAGCTGTAAAACAACAATCAAACAAATTGTATTAAGAGGTCGTATATTAAAATGTGATAATAATAAGATGCATGAGTAAATTTTTATATCTCCTATTTTCATTTTGTCTTTTATTCTTTATACACAAAACTCTCTTTTTACCACTCAGCATTAGAGACATTTTGTTTTTTTTCTCTTTCTTTTTATGGTTTATTTGTGTTTCTTTTGCTTATTTTATTGAATGATGTAGTATGTGTTTGTTAGATGACACAAATCCAGTTTATTGCAATTTATATAATGTTGCAAGTGGAAGCAAAAAAAAAGAGATAATATTGGTGCTGTTGTTGTTGGATAATGATGAAGATGATAAGCTTCAAGCCAACTAAAGAGAAATTGCATATGGGTAAAAGAAAATCGAAAAAAGTGAATACATTAGCAACACACATTGTCAGAAAATAATACATTCTGTGCGATATATAGCTTGAAGATATATCGTACAGATACAGATATATAAAATCTAACCTCTGGGTGTCAATTTTGATCTGCGACACACAGTGTCAAGTTTGTGGCAAAATAGTTATTCTGTTTATAACCATGATTAGTGACATCAAACAGTCTACGTTGGTTAATTTTTTCTCTTTATAGCAACTTAAAACTTATACGTTCATCTTAAAAACAAGAAAAAAACACTGCTCAGGCATGAAATATTTTAGACCGATACTCGTAGGATATGATTTTAAGACTTGTGCTAGTATAAAATATTTTCTTCACACTCACATATATGAAAGACTTATGTGATTTGAAGTGGTGCAATGGGTAATTATGAACCGATCCTCGCAAACTTTGTTAGTGTCTTCAGGTTGTATAAATCCTAAAAAAGTGAAATAATATCAAAATATTGACAAATTATTTTTAACTTATGTACTTCAAATGAAATTCCTGAAGTGGGTCTGCACGGGAGCTACGGCCAATTTTGAGCTGATATTGTTAAAATTTTCTACATGGATTTGAATTCATGAGACAATTACTATGAGACTTATGACTTCTGAATCGCATTTCGGGAGGACATTTGTATTGAAGCTACCTGAAATATTAGATCGAACATTGTCAATTTCAATAGATTTATTCTTCACGATATCTCAATAATTGTGACCTATAGAGTGTTCACAACTTTTACATGGACAGCCAGATCGACAGACGGTCATCGATAAACCGACTCAGAGAGTGAACGAACGGCAACTTTTAGTGAGCGCTTTACCTCTGTCTATATGTTGTAAATATCAGCGCAAACGCAAAATGCATCGACAACCTACGTGAGATATAAAAATATAATAAAAAGTTGGGAAAACATTTACAGTTCATGTCTGCTATTATGGTGAGTTTCGCAAAGTATCCTTTTCTTTTCTTAGTCTTAATGTCTACTATATTCTGTTGATAAAGATTGGGATCTGTAGTAGAAAGTAGTAAACTAGATTTACATATCGCGGAAAACATCGGTTCGAAAATTTTGACACACTCCCTCCCTAATTAGTGAGAAGCAATGAAGGCAAATCGTTACCCAAAGTATTTTGGAAGTGACCATTTTTACTTAGCTTGAAAAGGATCTGATAGAATTTGTCCTTTTTATTTAGTTTTTGAAAATGTGTCGAAGATAGAAGACCTGTTGAGCGGATAATTTCTGTAAGTGTTTTTTTCCTTCAATATCTGATGAAGTATACAAAATGATTTCTTCAATGTTAAGAAGTCAGAAGGATCTGAAAGCAAATTTGCTGGTTATTTAGTCACCGGGGATTGCAGCGTGTAGTAGTTGTCGCGGTAAATAATAAACTGAATCGGAAGATATCATGAGGTTGTGCTACAGGATGAAAACAGTAAGTATCTAAATGAGGTCACAGAGTAGTTACACTAGTAATAAACAAAAATTCAAGGGTTTTTTTTCACAATATAGGTAAAATATTAGATATATTTCTCTAAGTTAAATTTTTACTTTCATCATGACTAGTTAAGATTAAACTCTCTAAGTAGTGATCCGTTAAAATTACAGGTCTTTAACTGTTCCTAGTGCCCTTCCAAAATTTTCATATCTGTTACGTTCATATATTTCGAAAATCATGTGTTTGAGGATGAGTTGGAAGAAAACAGTAAATGAGTTAAACAATTTGACAGCTTTCGAGCTTTCATATTTTATTGAACTTATTTTTGAGTTAAAAAGGCTAATGGGACCATGCAAAAGTTTCTACTTTGGTTTCATTGTATCCTAATTTAATTTATATTTTAATTCTCTCCGTCTCTATTTTACTGAGCACCAAAAATGATATCGTTTTAATAGAATTTGCCTATACAAACTTTATCTTACAGCTTTTTTCTAAAATTGGTTTGCCCATATAATTTTTCTCCCAATTTCGTTTAACTTTTCCATGCCACCAATAACATTTTTGTTACTTTCCAAGTTTTCAAATGATAAAAACTAAAACATACAAACGCAACTTTGTATTCATCCAAAAAAATTCATTCATTTTGCCGCTAATATTTTTGTGAATATTTTAGATTTCCGCTTTTTATCATTTAAATACAAATACAATATCTTTCGGTGAAACTATATAGGTTGCTAATAATATATATTTTTCATAATTTTTTTTGGAAGTGGGCCAAATAGTATATTTAATATGTATATATAAATCTGTTATGAAAATTTTATTTAATTTTTTTCTTTGGTTTTTATTGTTTTACATATGCAACCAAGTTAAGCTTTAGAGTTTTTTAATACTTCTCTTGTACATCTGTTACGGAACAGTCGAACGGAAGTAAAAATTAAAAATAGTGAAAATAAAATAATATTTTCGGAAAATATGAAAGTAATATTATTGTATTCGTTGTAGTAATAATATTGTTTGGAGCATGTTATGGATGAAAGATTTTGTGGAAGAACTTGATTCCTAAAATATATTAGCCGTATGATTAATATCACAAATATTTTTTGCATCTCAATAATCATACGCCTTTAATATAACTTTAATTGATATAACTAAAGCGATAACTGGATATTGCAGCTAAATTAAGAAATAATTTAAGATTTCATTTAAATGTATAAATACTAATTAAAATCATATTTTTGTTCATAACTTTGAAAATTTTTAATTTAATTATGCAACTATGACATGACTCGACGATTCAAAGGTCTGTTTCCTTTGATATATGAAACCTTAATAGTACTTAAACTACAGAACTACAACTTGAAGTACAGAATTATATAATAAACTCAAGGGAATGTACGCTCGCACATTGACACGATGAGTTGTTTACACGATAACTTGCTGAACAATAACTTGCTGAATGATGTCTTGTTTGACACGATGAACTGTTGATGGGGTGAGAAATTGTTGGCGAGGTTAAACAGAGAATTAGTCTAAATGGACCCAAAGAAAGCTTTGAGCTATTAACACAATTACTTTGGACTCAAAGAATTCGGGAGTATTGATTTTGGCAAAACTAAATATTTCGAAATGAATTATTTAGTTTTAATAAAATCAATTCGGGGAATTAGAGTTTTGCAAAATACGAAGCAACTAATTAGGACTTAAAAGAATTCATGGGTTAGTAACACGTAAAGTACGAGCAGAAATTTGTTTTGCCAACAATCTTTGCTTTGATGAAGCAGAGCTTTCACTCTTTATCCAAAAAATTATATTAAAAAATAACAAGGTGTGTTTTTGCTGGTTTTAAAATAGAAAACTTCACGGGACTACAACAAATATTTAGACAAAATTTAATTGAACTCTTTCAATTATTGCGTATGTGCACATGCTTAAAACAGGAAGACATATATACAGACAGATAGATGTACATAGCTAAATCAACTCAAATTTTGATTTAGTGCAAAGGTATATATACATTGTTGGGTCTGAAATGATCCAATTATGTAATGCGTTACACATGGAATAATAAAGTTAATATATCTCTTAAAAAACGTGCTTAATACTGTGATAGATTTTAAACGGAGATGGACTATCTTTTCTTGCAAAATGACACAAAGCACAATAAAAACGTTGATGGAAATGTTTCCGAAAGAGATTCAAAATTTAATAACTAACGGCAAAACTATAAGAATATCGTTTAAATCATAGTTGATATGACATTAATTAAATATTTTGTCATTTAGTTAAAATTTTAAGTCTTTTAGTTTAGGATGAAATAATATTGTAGATTTTAGAATCTTTCGACATTTATGAAGAAAATAGTACAACAAATTTTTTTCTTTAATAAATGTACAAGGAAGAAAACTGGTTTTATTGTGAAACAATTTAAATTTTTATTTATTTATGACAAAATCTGTTAGATACAAGTTGCATAGAAAAATGTATGTATTGAATTCAAGACTTGAATTAACTTCAATTTTAATGAAAAGGAAAAGCTTAAGGAAATTAAAAAAAAAAATAATAATTTTTATATCAAATATCATTTAATTAGCTTAAACCTCTTGTTTTATTTCACTTTCTTTACAGTTCATTTATCGAATTTCATTTTAGTTTTTGATGAAAATAGCACAAATATAATGTCATGTATCTACAAATATCACCACTTTTAATGAAAAAACGTAAACTTTTGAAAAATATAAAATATTTTCTATTTTTCTAAAATTAAAACAAACAATTTTTGAAAAATGCAAATAAACGTATTATGTGCATGTCTATACATAAAAATTACTACCTACAATTTGTTACTCTAAACTAGTTCAGGGTTTTAATTCTCTACAACAACAACAACAAACAACAAAAGAATGAAAATACACAAAAAATTAAACAAAGAATACATAAGAGGAGTATAATACAGACACACCTACCAACAGCAGTCTCAGCAGCAACACCGCCAACACTAACAGCACCAACAGCAGTTTACATAAAAAAACAAACAAATTTGTCATATGATACGTTTTCTGTTTTTTTTTTTGTTTCATGTTGCAGTAAATTTACATTTGCATGTTGCAACAAAATAACAAAATCTTGGGTAAATTTCATTGTTACACAATTGTGTCCCAATATTGACTATAAACAAACACATACACACGCACTCACACATTTATTTATGTATAAAGCAATAAACTGGTAATAACAACAATAAAAAATGAAAGTTATATGTGTCAACAGGATGAAAAAATAACAAATGAGAATGCTATATTCGCCTATGCCGAATCACCAATACCCTCCACCACAAATGCATGTAAAGTAAGTACATACACTCACAAACGTAAACAAACGTATATATGTTTTCTTAAATCCAACACAGGAATACTTAATAGAGCATAAGTTTGAGAATTTTGAAATTGTAATAAAGTGTATATAACGGATATAGCTACATCGATTCAGATTTTATTTGATGCAAGAATATATATACATTGTGGAGATGAGAGATGATATCTTCTTGGCGTTACACACGGAATGACAAAGTTAGTATACCTTCTTCACCACTTGTAGTGGTGTGAGAGTATAAAAAAATAATAAAAAATTAAACTCAATATGAGAGTGGATTCATTTGAGAGGCAGGAACTAAAGTAATATTTAACTAAAAATTTATAAAAACAAATCTGTAACTGAGGAAAAAAATATAAATAAATTGTTTTTAAAATCTATTTGCACAATGTTTTCCTTTTTTCTCTCTCTCTCTCTCGTTTGTTTTTTACTTTATAAATATTTATACAAATGAATGGTTTTTACACAAATGATATTAAAAAATTGCCAACGAAAAAAAGGAGAGTGTATTGTGACCCAGAATAAAGTAACAAATTTTGAAATTTAGTTATAAAACCGTTGCAGTGAAATAAATAAATGAAATTGTAAGTTTTAGTTGAAAAATTAAGGAAGATGAAAAATCCGACAGTGAGAAATATTAAGTACCCTCCCGCTATAAAATAATTATATTTTTAAATTTGTCTTATTGTATTAATAGCTAAAATTACTAGTAATTAAAACTATTTTAAAAAGGTGCTACTATATAATTTGTCAAAAAAATCCCCATTTAGTTTGTTCAAAAGTATCAATTAACTCGATTTGTCTAATTAAGAAGAATTAAAAGGTTCTTGACAGGAATGCTGCTAAAAATTTAGAAGCCAAAAACAGAGTATAAAATTAAAGTCAAATTTTCTAAAAGAAATATTCTTGCTACATAATGAATAACGAAACATATGTTCTGTCAGATTTTTTGCAAATTCCTGGTTAAAAATTTTAAGTTTGCCGTTGCTCTAGAGAATGTTTAAGAAAAATTAGGATACAAAACCAGTAAAATTTTCCAAAAAATCTTGGTATGGCAAGCAACATGCAGTTGCCACAAAAGAAGCTAATCTCTTGGTACAGAAAATTAGAAAAATGACTGCTTCCATTCATAATACTTCGTTAAGTGTTCGCCCTTTTCTGTTGTGACTTGGCATCGTATAACTACGATATACATGCCCTTGAGTGGTACCCAAACAAAAATGTAGCATTTGCACAAAAAGACACAAAACTTCCTCACTGGCTGGAGCTAAGACCAGTGGAGACATATTTAGCTCCTTTTAATTAAGAATTGAGGAGGACAGAAACATGTTCAATAATTTGTTAGATTTTCGACTGATAATTAAAAATAATCCCACTTTTCCATGCAAAAGTATCATTCATTGAAAGTCATGTTTAAAATTTTGATATTTTTGGCCGTCCGGCAGAAGATAGGTAAATATATTATGGAAAATTGAAGGAATATACCATTTTTCGATTTGAGAAATTCACAAAACAATAATTTTCAAACTCACTCAACTGGAAGATGGCCTGAGTTTAGGAAAAAGGTATTTCCGTCAAGATTTATTTCTAAAATAATTGTTTCTGTGCTTACCAATACTCCTATATGGCCTTGAAATTTTTTCTGATACATCTGAACAGCACATTAGTAAACTTTTTAATCGTCTGGTTCGATTTGTGTATAATATTGGCTAAAGAGAACATATTTCAGCACAGGTTATTGAGGCGTATTTTACTTAAATTCTATTGTGTCATACCCATCTACTTAAAGGAAAAATTTCAGTTTGGTATTTCTTCGAGGAGCAATATCATAATTTGTCCAACACATTATTCTCTTTATATGTCTAGGTCGTTTGTTGTACGAATTTTGAAATTTCTTGTTAAACCATTATGTATAAATATTATAGCCAATGTTATCCTAGATTAAGTAGACCTAAGGGCTTGTAATCTAATGAATATAATAAATGAAATGAAAAAATAATTAAAAAATATAAACCTTAGAACAAACAACGGTGTAATCTGAGAATAAATGTCATCAAGTGTTTGTACTCATCCCAATCAAATTGAAGACAATTCAGCTTTAACCATGTGAAATTTCAGTTATGTCATATCTACACACCCATACTGATAAATACAGATTAAATTAGTCAATAACTTTCGTTTTGATAAACCGCTTTTGATTGTTTTCAATTGCGATCTGCGTAGGACAATAATAAATTTTCATTGAGCTACATGCGCTCATAGAGTAGACAGAGAGACTGATGTATGGGCAGTCAGATGGGCACAGATAAATCGACTCAGATTTTTATGTTATGGGGTCTTATATGACACCTTCTTAACAACATTAATTTAACCTCTTCGCCACTTGTATTGGTTAAGGGTATAAAAAACGACTTTACAACAATATCGTGTGTCAACCAAGAATCAATTGCAAAAGATCCCATTAAGTATATGTATTCACTTTTGTACCAAATCAAAATCGATTAAACTATTTTCGTCTGTTTTGGATACGATACACACAAACAAATGTCTGAAGTTCATTTCATTTAGGCCTGACTATAGAAAATGATGAAATTTCAAACCGTTTTTTATAGAGCCCGTTATAACAAAAGATTGGCTTCTTCGATCGCAACTGCATATTGTTTGCATTACAATTTTTTTTGAAAATTTGCCTGCTTTTTCCCAAACTTTTTTCAGCATTCTCTCGATCATTGTAAACATAAAATTTTTTACCAGGAAATTGCGAAAGTTTATTCGGTGGGAAAGCAGACCGGTTAGCTCATTGCACGCACTATTTGGTACGAAAACTTAAAACTAATGCGGGTTTAAAACGTACAAGGTTCAAAAAATTTCTAACAAAAACACTGCATAAATTTTTGAGGTCAAACAGATAAATTGAAGTCAAGTTTTCTAAAAGAATATGCGTGCGGCTTTCCTACCGGGTGTGTAAGGAGCTATTTTGATAAAAAAAATTAAATAATACTTGGATTAAAAGTTTCAATGAAAAACGTGTGTTAAGAATTTTTCGATCTCACTTCCTAAAAGCCTGTTTAATGTAGGTATAAATTTCTTTTAATTATAATTTTTAAATCGTTGAATATTATCGTACTGTTGCTTATGATTGTTTTAATTTAAGACAAATATTAAGTATACGCCAAGCAATCTTTTTCTTATTATACCCACCACCATACTTGTCATTCCGTGTGTAACGTATATTCTTGAATAAAATCATAATCTGATTTGATTTAGCTATATCCGTCTGTCTGTTGTTGGTACGCTCACATCCACCATAATCAATAAAAAATCTGAATGTTTTAAATATTTTAAATAAATTTCTTTATATTTTTTATATCACAAAAACACTTTATCCCAAAAACCCATTAAACCTAAATTAAATCATTTGTTTTCTTCTTAATAACTTTAACTAAATACTAAACCATAAATTTAAATCAAACATAAAATTTTACTTAAAACATTAATTTTCCACCTAATCCCCTATAACCCCTTGCACTTTTTACAAAAGTTTTTGTTTTTGTTTTTCTCTCTTTTGCCATAAGTTTTTGGAGCAGCATTGAATTCATATGCTTTCTTCCTTTTTTCATTTTTGTTTGCACATCATTACACATTAACTTGTCTGTTCTGTAAATTTTCTTCTTTTTTAACATCTGTTTTTTAGCAGCCTTTTTACAAATTTCTTTTAAATACTTGTGACATTTACCATTTCCACAGCCCACAACCACTTTCAAGTTCCAAAAGTCTTCAGTATTTGCTTGATGCACTCAAAAAGGAACAGAATAAAGAACTTTTTGTTTTTTTTAATAAAGAAGTATAAATGTCATATTCAGCTAAGCCGAATCTTCACTACCCTCCACCACAGATCCATGTGAAAAACTACGTTATGTTTGGTACATGCACACTCACACATACACTTACATACTTATGCAATATATAAAAGCTTCTTAAATATAATACAGGAATACTAAATGAGTCATAAAATTATTTATATTTTTCGTTATATACTGATTCGATGTTGCTGGTTATAAATAGGAAACTTCTCAGCACAATAAAAAACACTCGGGCCAAATTTCGTTGAGCTCTGTCAATTATTGTGGATGTGAGCATTCCATGTACAGATGTATGGAATTAGCTAAATCGACTCAGATTTTGATTTGATGCAATAATATATCTACATCATGGGAGATGAGGTGATTCCATTTAATCGTTACACACAGAATGACAAAGTTATTATAACCTGTTCATCACTTGTGGTGGTGGAGGGTATAAAAATATGTTTTTTTTCCTTTTTTCCTTTCGCAGAAAACATTATAAATTTTAGATTAAAATAGACGTTGGAACATGTGAACAAAATGCAAAGAAAAAAGATTGAAATCAAAAAAAAAAAAAAAAAAAAAAGAATTGAATTATGACACTTAGTTTCGAAATTCTTTTTTTCTGAAATGGTGACAAAGACAATAAATATATAAATCATGATACTGGATTTGAATATTAACGTGAAGTTTTTTTGACATTCGATTAAGTTTTTTAAATTAATCTTTCTGTACTAAAATAAAAAATATTTTTAAATCAGCTTGTATTTTTCCTAAATCAAGTCAGCTCTGACTATGTGAAATATCCTTAAGATATTTCTAACAATTTAAAAGTTAAAAAATTATTTTCCAAAAACCTCCATTTGGACACAGTGAACGTAAAAAATGATGTAAAATATTTAAATCTGAATAAATCCTATTAGAATAACAAGAACGGCAGGAGAACACCCATAATTTGAAAAGATTACCAAGAGGTTTATAAGAAGAGTTTAATTCACTTCACAGCAGAATTCATAGAAATATTAGAAGTAAAAAATGCCAGGCAGAAGATTTTTCGCAACACCCGCATCATAATTTTTAAGTTACTGTCTTCACTTAAAGTTAACTTTCGTTAATTTAAGTTACTTGAGATCAGGGATAAGAATAGGAAAAATTGGACTCTAGTTAAACAAAAATGAAGAACCACAAAATATTTCTAGGATTTTAATAAATAATGGCGAAACTTTTCAAAACTGTCCAAAGAAGTTTGAGATTTTATAATATTTTTTTCAATTCATTTAAATAACTAAAGTTATTATTATTTTTATTAGAATTGACATTATTATGCCCATCACCACAAGTGGTGATGAGGGTATATTACTTTGAAGGAATCATCCCATTTTAGTCTATTTAGCTATATCCGTCTGTCCGTTTATCTAACTGTCTGTCTATTAAAATCATTCTCATGTCTAGAATAAATCTCCGAATTCAATCAAATTCGGCCATGTTATTAGGAAAGTACGTTAAAATTCCGAAAACGAACATTTCTATTTTGTTCAACAAAACATAAATGGATCTAGACGAGAATTTAACTGTAACAGTAACAAAGAAAAGTCATTATTTGACCTTGTTCCCATATAACGCCCCAATTCGTAGTACGGTTTGTATCTTATAAAACTCTTAAATTCCAACGAATTTTATTGAAATTTGGCACAATTTTTTGTCTGACTCTCTTAAATATCAATAGAGCTTGAAAATAAAGACCAATTCTCTTAAAATTCACCAAACTGATTTTCTAACTATTTTTAATGCATTTAATATGAACGGCATCGGTCGATGTAGATCTCATGTGAGGCCACTTCTAGGAAAACAGATAAAATTACAGATCAATTCTATTTAAATTCGACCCAATTATTTTCATAGCATATTTAATATAAATTATTAGTTTTGACAATTTTGATCCATATATTGCTATACCTCCCATATATAGGGGGATGAATATTATTTATCCAATATAGGTCTTTTCGCCTCTTTTCGTAAAACGGGTTTGAGCTTTTTAAACTATTATATCAAAAATATCAATAAAAAAGACACTTTAAAGGTCATATTTGGATAGAATTGTCTTCAATAAGGTGGTATAGTCGAATATCCATTCTACTCAGGATCAGTTTCTAAAACGATTTAATGATATTTGTCCGTTCGTCTGGCTATCCGTTGTGAACACTCTACAGGTCGAAATTTTTTATATATTTTGATAAAATTTTGTGCGTATTACTTTTTTAAGCCAAAAGGACAAACCTTTTACAATGTTCGATCCAATATTTCAGATACCTCCTATAAAAATGTCCTACCGGAATAAGGTTTTAAATTCATAAAAGCTCTTCATTTAAAGCAATTTTAAGGAAATTTGAAAGAAATAAGTCCCTTAGTATTGTAAATCGATGGGTCGGTCTATTCCTTTCCATATGTCCCATACAAAATCTTATTCAAATATCAGTTTCAGGGGCATATACCTCACATATACGCTGGTAATAATAATTGTTTTAAATAAGATATTTATAAACAAAATTTGGTGTTCAAAATTATACGAGGATCGATCTATAATTTCAAGTAGCTCCCAATTCACCCCTCACAAAAATTCATTTTAGACGCTTAAAATTCACACTTTAAAACACATCAGAAGATACAATGATACAAGGGTAGTGAACGACCCTAATTTCGAAAAACTACCCTTTATAGTCCATTTTCCAATGTAGAGCAATATATTGTCAAGCTTGACCGACTTTAAAATTCTTACTTGCTTAAAATGTGTGTTTAGTGATTTCAATGTGTATTTAATGATTACGAATAAAATGTTCATATTAAATTACTAAATCTCTTATGTAAGTTTTAAGAATTTTATTTAAATTGTTTTCAAAAATATATTTTAGATTTTAATTTAAACAAAACAAATTAGATTTTTCAAAATAAATTCCCATTTCAACGATTACAATTCCTTTTTAATTGTAATAAATTTTATATTCATGTTATTGTTTCTGCTTTTTTTATAAAAACTTTAACAAAATATTTTTAATTTCATTTTAATTTAAAAACAATGAAATTTATAAAACTTTTTATTTTTATTTTTTTTATTATTTTCTAAAATTTACATTTTTGTACACTTTTTTGCCAGAGCAAATGATAAATGAGAATGTATTATGTTTATCATTCCGAGTGATATTGGGTGATACTAAAGTTTAAATAGCCTCGTACACCCCAAAAAACATTTATCATTATTGCTATTTACTAGTTCCCGTTCAAGTTACAAATCTAAATGAAAATTATGGAACAAAATTAGAATTTTAAGAAATTTGGTTTAGAAATAGATTTATATCATATAGAATATGTGTGTGTTTAAAACACATTAAGATTAAGAGAGGAAATAATTATAAGTTGGATGAAGTCTTGAAAATAACACATACACATGTTTTCAAATCGATTTTTATACACTCCACTACCAAAATTGGTGATGAGGGTATATTAACTTTGTCATTCCCTGTGTAGTGCCAAGTAGGAATCATATTAGACCTCCAAAATAAATATTTCCGCGCTATTGTCTGTTGTTGGAAAGCTCACATCCACAATATTTGTCAAAAGAAATTTATGGAATTTGATGCACGGGTTAGGGCACGAAGACACAAGGTGAATTTTCAATAAGTTACAACAATTACTTCATTATCGATCGTGGTGGAGGGTATTAAAGATTCAGCATATATGAATTTAGAATTGTTAATTGTTTTTAATGATCCATGGGCACGTTTACATATAAAGCTCTACAATATATATATTCCCATTTAATTCTCCAGCCTATTACAACTCTGCCAACGTCATTAGTCTATTATCTTAGTGTATGATCGATTCAACGGCATTCTTGCTGATTATTTCACATCATCTGCATCTGCATTTTATTGAAGATAATAAATGACTTTAAGGACATTGAATGTGATACTATCATATTCTGTAGTTTACAATGAATGAGTTTAGTTCATTTAGGCAGACTTGCAATGTGCTCAATATTTCACAGCCGTTAACATTACGATTGAAACTCTTCATAAGGCTAATGTGCACTAAAGGTACTTCCCTGTATACTAACGCGATCCAAATTACTTAGAAATTGAGTTTTCCAAACGTTTTATCGAAGTACTAAATACATACATTCTTTTTAACTGTTTCCGCAAGAATAAGAGTATTGACGACGAAATAATTTCGAAGCTCATTAATGGGTAAAATGCCGGTAAACTTGTTCCCTTTATGGCGAAACAAAATAAGTCATTGTGTGTTGCACAGTGACATGAATCGTCGAAAATTTCTTTGTTACTGGTAAAAGGTATTTGTTGTATTTTTTACTAAAACTTAATATTTGTTTTGTTAGTGATAGTGTTTTTGTTTTTTTATAACTTCCATATATATATGTTCCATATTTTGGTCGATTTAGCTATGTCCGCCAATGAAATTTGGCCCGAGTATTCGCTACAGTCCCGAGAAGTGTTTTATTTAAAACCATCAAAATCGGTTCAGTAAATTAATTAATTTAAATGAAATTGATTGATGTCGAAGGCAAACGCTTAATTCAAGTAAAGAACTTCCGTAAAATTGCCAATTGTAAATTGAAAAATTAGAATTAAATATTGTCATATCATTAGGTTAATTATACTTCATTACCATTCCAAAAATTATAAAAATCGGTTCACTTGAAAAAAATTATATAAAATTATATAATTTTATGACTCAATAATGGTTCCTCTGTTATATTTATGAAAAACGTTGATAAATTTTTAACGTTTGTGAGTGTATGTCTGTATGTGTGTTTGAACGAAACAAAACGTATTTACTTCACACTCACTTGCGGTGAAGAGTATTGTAGACTCGATATAGTTGAATATAACATTCTTACTTGTTTCTAAAATAATTTATTATAATTGAATTTCTAAAACAAATCATCAGGGATAATCGAAACAAAAAAATTTTGTTAATAATTGTAATAGAAAAGAACAATTTAATAGCGCACATTCATACATACATATATACATATGTTTATATATACATACAAAAGACTATAAAATACATATATAATTTTATGGGTAAAATAGAATTGTACATCTTGATAAACATAACATAATGTTATACAATTTAATACAATAAATAGAAAACGTGTTCAAAATATTATGTTTATCGACAATTAAATATTGTTTACCTTAAATACACTACAGTCGGTAACAAAGGATTTTATTAAAAAATATTGATTATTAATTTATTTATTTTATTATTTCATTTCTTTAAAAGAATATTTTAAAAATTCCGCCCAATTTCGAAATTGAATTTTTATGTAAGAAATGAGATCGAAAAATTCTTAACATACATATATGTTTATAAAAACAAAACCACTTAACTTACAGTTTAAATTTTTTATTTAATTGAAATTATTATAAAAATTAAGAAAAAATATTATTTTTGCAGTTTAATCACCAGTAATGAAATTTTGAACCTTTTTCAGAAATCCTTCCATAAAGGTTCTTATATTGATTTCTGTCACCTTTCTCGAACAGGTAGTCTATTCTGTTTGAAATTTACTAAACCCTTTTGTGCTCTTCAGTTCACTTTTAACAATAGACCAATATCTCTCCACTGGCCTTAGCTTCAGGCAGTTTGAATGATTTGCCTTTCTTGGTACAAATAACACATAATTGCTTTTATACCACTCATTTGCTTGCTAAATAAAGTGACAGGATGTCTTTTTGTAAACATTCCTTGATGTAAAATTCGGTATTTATACAGCCTGTTGGAACAAATGATTAGATTCTTTTAACCGCAAGTGTATATTTCGAAAAATATGCCAGAACAAACTATTCTTCATTTATTTAGCAGCAAGAAAAATTTTTGGAAACCTTGACTTCTCTATTTTTGGCCTTTAAATTTTAGCGGCGCTCCTTTCTCAAAAATTTTCAGCCTAGTATGTTTAGCATTAGCTTTAACTTTTCGCACTAAATGGTTTGAGCACTAAGCTTTCCTTCCGGATGTGTTGGGAGCTCATTTGAAAATGTTTTGCACTTCCACTTCTTTTGGCTTCAGAAACATTATGTGGACCATTGCATGTTTTCAATCAAGGGACAAGTTTTTACGGTACTGTTATCTTGGAACCAGTTTGACAGCAGACGTGTGAACGCTTGGACAACTTTTGTAGGACTAAGTTGCATTTTGTTGAACAATTTTGTTTCTGGTCACTCATTTTAATTAAATTCATTTGTATGAAATTAAACATAATAAAATCTAATAATATTTTGGTTAAAAGTTTTAACGGAAAATGTGTGTTACTATCTTTTCAATCTCACTCCCTTATTTCGACAAAAATAAACGTTAAACACTTTTTTAAAAATATTAGAATAAAAATATATTTTTTTGCTTGATTTTCAATTTTAATAAATTGGATGGAAATTAAATTTATTAAAATATTCAATCAACTAAAGTATTTTTTATTGAAATAAATTTATTATTAAAATGTTAAATTTATTATGTTTTCAGCAAAATAAATACTTTGATTTTTTAGTAAATAAAATTAGTTTAAAACTAATTTTTCTTATTATATATATTTTATTTTTATAAATCAAACGTTTGCAAAAGTTGGTCCAAACCAAATGCACTTATGGTCTGAAAGTTTCGTTTATGGTCAACAAGTATTTGATCTCTATAAATGTGTTAATTTCATCAATGTTAATTCGTGACAGCGATTTTATTTGTAACCTAATAATGAACAAAATTAGTGATTTCCGCAGAACGGGCATAAACGCAAAATACGCATTGGTATTATGCATATTTTGGGTTTATGCCCCCATACAATAGAGTGTTTTTTATCAAAATTTTGCACTCATAAGTTTTATGCGCAAATTATATGAGGACTCTTCCAAATATCACTTTATGGATAAATTTTAGCAATATTTTTTTATTGGATTAAAATAAATATAAGCGGAAACCGACGTTCGAAATTGCACTAGTGTCGGACCATAATTACTTTCACATAATCCTATAACCGATTTGTTTTATTTTTAATACAGATCTAGTTTTTTAATTTATTTACAATTCTCCCGATCGCAGCAATATATCTTATGCTGATCAAAAATTCCAAGAATTGCGCCAAATGCTTATTGACAATAATATTCTTAACTAGATTTGGGTAGAGTTCTGTTCATATACTTAGAACCATATAAAAATATTCCAAATATCTTGACAGTTGAAATTTCATAAAATCATAATACTTGACTGAATATGCTTCTCATGTACGTATGTTAAGCCCCGTAATTGCTGTCAACATTCTGCTTAAACAGCAGAAGTTGTCGCGGATTCTCATAGATTTGGTTTTCTTAATATTTATTTAAAATCCAGAATTACCGGCTTAATATTCTATAGATTAAAGTAAAATATATTTTTTTACTTCATTTAATTACAAATTCGTGAATCTTATCTGATACCCACTCATTGAAGATTTGTTAGTGATTTCAAAATAAAAGTTTCATTTTGAAAACTTCAGTATTTATGTGCTTCTCTTTGTATTCTTCAATTTTCTTTCAAAAAAAAAAATAAAAAAATAAAATAAATATATATAGAACTTAACTCTCTTGGATCAAAATGTAGTACAATTTTCGTAAAATATCATAAATTTGGTCCAAATATTAATCAGGCCCCATAAAAATCATTTTGAGAAATATTTTTGCCAGAAGATGTGGCCTTGAAAACTTCTTCACAATTTTTGAACATAAGTGAAAAAAGAGGCGGCGATTGCTAGAAAATATATACGAAATAATTATAATTTATAAGCGAAATATGAAATTTGATTTTGGGACTTCAAATTCTTTAACTGTGTAATAATTTAAACCCTTGTTCTGAGAAACAAAAGAGCCTTTGATAAAGACACAGGTCATGCATTTATTAAATCTGTTCCTCACAGTGTAATTAATTTTGAAAAACAACAGTTCCTTAATTATTTCATAAATGACGTATTTCATCAGAAAAGGCTCAATTGAAATTGCAAAGCCACAATTTATTTTAATGATTCTACCTACCAGCTTTTGCAGACATTGACCTCTATGACCATATATTTAAAGGAGAATTACACTGAGCTCTGGATTCGATAGCTTTTACGAATTGTGAGTAGCCCGATAGGATAGTTTTACATCCAACTAGACAAAGAGAGTTTGAAGATATAACCCATATACAAAGCCAGATAAGGAAAAAAATAGAGTAAAGTCTTTATGTTAAAATTTTAATTTCGCTTTATATAACGTCCACCACCGAAAGCGGTAAATAGAGTCATTTCGGTTCTAACGTTGAGAAGAAGAATCTGTTCGAAATTTTCAGGAAATGCTGATCTTCTGTGGTGTGGAAAAAAATTATTGATTTATTAAAAGTATTTTTACAAATTCCTAAAATGTGAAAAAAATCTCCAAAAAGGAATAGTTTAGTTTTTGGCCTATAGAGTCTACATTTATTACAGCCATTATCAACCGATTAAAATTCAGTCTTTGCGACTTAGAAAACAGAGGTAAAATTCAAAATTTTGATTAAATTTATTCAATTTTTACAAAAGCCTTATGGGTTTCTGAGCTTTCCAAATCTTTATTCTGTTCTAAAATTCAGCTTTTGGGACTTAGAAAACAGAGACAAATTCAAAATTTTGATTAAAATTGGTCAAATTCAAGAAAACTTTCCAATACAAAATTTAAATTAAAGAATTCCATGTAAATATGCATTACTTTTAAATTATTTTAAGAAAACTTTCATTTCATATGATTGAAAAGGATGCTTCGGCCACAAAAAACTTATTTTTTCTATTTTTAAATTAAAATATATTTATCCTTGAACTGGGTAGATATATTGACCTCATATAATTATGCCTTTTTTCCAATGTAAGGAAATTTGAACAATATATGTGAAATGCTACGCTCATCTGCTTTCATTATGTTAAATTTCATTCAAATCCATACAGCCGTTCAGAAGTTACAGATTTATTTAAAAAATAATTCTGCTCCATGAAGGATTTACTTCCAAGGCATTAATGGTGTTGCGTATTGTTTTTAATTCGTATCGAAGCATCATTCAAAGAAGTACTTTTGGCTCACTCATTATGAGAAGATAGATATGTATATGAGAAAAATCAATCTATAAAAGCATGTTAAGTAATTTATTTAAAAACCCGACATTTTCAGAATACTGGTTTTCGTATTATTCGAAATATGGGTTTTCATAAAACCATTTTCGAATATGGTTTTATCTCAAAAAACCGGTTAACTGGTTTTTGTTTGACTATTATAAATGTATATGTATATGGTTTCGTATATATTTAGTACTTTGCTCTTGTAACACTCGGAATGAAAAATGTTATATTTTCTCGCGGAATATACTAAAATGAAGCTGAAAATTTTAAAATGACTTCCATTAAAAACCGGTTAATTGGCAGAAAAAATAACCGGCATGTCGAATAATTCGAAAACTGAAATTATTCGAAACTGGTCGGTTTTCTGTTATACAAAAACTCTAATGTTAAAATATGAACGACAATTTTTAAATAAATCAAAAGAAAAATGGTACGAATTTTTTTTGGATATTGATCATTTTTGGACCTTGAGCTTTAAAGATCACAATTGCCCAAAAAATATTTTTGTGATAATATACTGCATCGATGAGATATATAATTAGAAAAGATTGTATGAAGTTTTACGATGATCAGAACGTTGTGTCTTATAGATCTCATTTAATTTTGCTTTAAAAAATCGGGTCATATTTTAAAAATCTCACAATCATGTGAGTATCATGAAACTAGTTTGTATCAATATATTTTATGAAAATACAAATTTGTTTGATTTAATTCTTTCATCATGATCATATTGTCATCTGATATATAACAGTCAGATATTTATAATAATATTAGGTTTTCTATTGTAAATCTGAAGATCGAAGTCCTTTCAGAAAGAACTAAAATTTTCAGAAAAGCTTACATTTTCAATAAATCGATTCCATTCTCAAATTTTATAAATCCCTTTTAAGTTCTTTGTTGCCCATTCTTCGTTAACTTTCTTTTTATTATTCTTAAGAGAAAACAATAATAAATATCCGGCCACAAGTTAAATAATTTATTTATTTCTCTAAATGCCACAAATGTGTTTGATTTTTATGGTTTGTATTATAATGTACCTATAATACTTGTACTTTCTATGTTTTCAATGGTCAGCACTACGAAAATCAATGAATTCTCAATAAAAATATTGTTTTGTATTTTCTTCTATTTTGTGTACATTTGGGAAAAGAATTTCTCTGAAGGGCAAAAAATCAAATGTTTGAAACACATTATTCTAACTTTTAAGGAGTCAGAGGGACACAAAAATATGGTTTCATATTTACCATTCATTCGTAGCATCTATTACAAGAACAAGAATTAAATGAAATTCTTTGTAAATTTCTACATCATTAAATTCAGAATGAAAATATCTTTAAATGGACTAAAACGCTTAAATTTTTATTGCAAAACATTCATTTTTTTCTTTTAAGGAAAATAATTTTATTCAGCATTTAAATTATATTCGAGGGAAAACAGCGATTTTCATATTTATTTATATACATTTTGAGAGTGATGGTGATGATGAGAATGATGACGATATTGTCCACATTGCTGATGATGAAATGTAAATGTGAATTTTATATTTATTTTGCCATTTAAGGTTTAACGATTTTAAATGGAAACTAAACCACACTGCACGAATCAGTGAGTGAATGAGTGAGTGAATGAATAACAAGTAAGAACGCTATATTGGGCTACGCCGAATTTGTATGCCTCCACCACAGATGCAGGTAAAGAAATGCATTAATCCACACATCGATTTGGTCGATTTATTATTGGATTTAAATAGGATACTTCCCAGGACAATAACAAATACACAGACCGAATTAAACTGAACTTAGTCAATTATTGTGGATGTGAGTGTGACAACAACAGGCTGACAGACGAACAAACAAACGGACGGGCATAGCTAAACCAACTCAGTTTCTGATTTGATGTAATAATATATATACATTATGGGTATGAAATGATCCCCTTTTAACGTTACACACGGAATGACAAAGTTAATATAACCTCTTCATCGCTTGTGGTGGTGGAGGGTATAAAAATGGTTTAAACCTTTAATCAAGTATTAAAATACAGAACTTTTGGTTGGTTGTGTCTATGTGTGTGGCCCTAAGAGGATGAAATAATAATATACATTAGTATATGCATATGTAGGCATATGTGTATGTGTGTTTAATATAAAGTTTAAGTGTATGTAAAATTTGGTTTTGTATGTGGTAAATTTAAGCATAAATATATACACATACGTATATATATTTATGTATGCACACATAAACACCACACACCTATACACTTAGTTTAACAAATACTAATACTAATATGTATTTATAATCAATAGACTTAAATTACAAATACAAATATTTTTAGAACAATTGTAAAGTGAATAAATTAGAATTTGAAATTTATTTAAAAATTCATTCACACACACGCGCACATTTACACGTTTGATCATTTTTAAAATGTTAAATAAAATTTAAAAATAAATCTAAATTCTATGTTGTAAAATAAATTATTTTTTTTAGATTAAACAAAATACTCGGGGGATAAAAATTGTGATTTTTATTAAAAATTAATCAAAAGAGATTTTTTATTAGAGTTACCAAAATAAAGCACAATTTTTTTTCAAATTTTTCATTACGGTTTGATCAAAGTTAGATTATGTTAAATAATTTTAATAAGTGTAACGAAAGAACGTCAAGAAACGGTATAATTTTGCCATTGCCGATTTTAAACGACTTGATTTTTTATCAAAAATTTTCGATAATACTTTCCAGTTGGTCTTGAAGAAGTGACATCAACATGAATCCTATTAGAGCTCAAGTTCATCTATAGTATTTTTATTTAAAGAAGGAATCTATTACATTTTAATCCCCCTGTATTAACTGGAATCAATCGTGTGTTATCGAATAAATATAGTGCATACTGAACTATATTTCTGTCAAGTTATGAAGATATTTAAAATCAAAATAATTTTATTTGAAACATTTATCTAAAACATTTTGAACCGGTATAAAATTCCATATATTTAGATCGGAGGTATTTTTGAATCATTTAAAGGAGAATGAATCTATCTGGTCAGGGAGGTGGTCGTTAAACCCCCCTTAAACTTAAATGAAACGAATAAATATATATAGAAAAACCTTTAATGTAATGAACGTGTCTACAAATCGGATACTAAGAAGTATTCACTTTTCCATGCCAATATACTTTAAATCTCATTCTATAGAAATCATGTTCAAAACAAGTAAAAGTGCTATATTCGGTTATGTCGAATATTCAATACCCTCCTTCACATATGTCTCACTCACAAATGTATATAAAATATAAAAGTTTCTAAAATATAACACAAGAACACCTAATGAGTCATAAAATTAGTTATAAATTTGGTTATAACTCTTCTACTAAACCGATTTTGATAATTTTTGAAACGATAATGAAGTACATGTAACGTAATATTAAGTCAAGTTTTATTCTAATCGATTATAATAGACAAATTTGCGAAATATCTATGTGTTGATATACTTTACTGGTTGCTGGTTTTTAACGGGAAACTTCTCAGGGTTATAACAAAATATCATTGAGCTCTCTCAGTTATTGTGTTTGTGAGCGTGTCAACAACAAACAAACCGATTTTGATTTGATAAAGCACTATATAAACACTATGAGGTCTGAGATGATTTCTTCTTAGCGTGCTGGATGATATAAAAATAACTTTTTTGTATATTATCATTCTAACAGTCGTCCAACAGAAGGAACTTCCTGGGTATTTATATTTCTGTATGTTGAGGATAATATTAAAATGGTTTGAGCTTTGCGAATTGAGAACTTATGTTTTTATATTTAACTAAATTTTAGTATAACTTGTAAACAGAACTCTGCATCGAGTTCGCAAGTTAAGTTTACATAAAATCCATTTAACATTTTTTAAACCAAGAAAATTATATAAAGTAAAAAAAATTGGTTTTATCATCGAATAAATATCGGAAATTCCTAATCTTTAATACCCTCCACCAATCCACATTTTATAATATTTTTCTATTTCATCATCTTTTCTATTGCTTTTATTTTTCTGTAACAGTTTCAGAGATATACGACATTAAAAATTTCGTTTGCTAAGGTGAAACTACTTCATCATCCAAAATCTAATCCAAAATCCAAAATTTTGTTAGTGTTTAATGTTTTGGTTTTAACACATTTTATACATACCTAATTTTAAATATAATATTTAGGAATTTCAGAGATTTGCGGTATCAAAAGTTCCTATTGTTGAGGGATACAACTACCCATTGCCCAAGTTTTGTAGTAGTTGTGTAGTTTTTATTCAAAATTTTGTTTTAGTTTTAAAAATATATTTTTTTAAGTCTTTTGGTTGTAAATGGTATAGCTACTCCCCTGTGCTATATCGAAAAAGTTTCACCTAAGAAACAATTTGTGTGCAAAATATCATGAATATCAAGAATAAGCCGTTTTGTCATAATCCATGTCTAAAATTAGAAGTTTGGGAAGTTGTCTCAGATATCGGCCTATAATTAATTTTTCTACTGAGCCGTTTTTATGTAGGGAATTGCTTAAACTAATAACAAAGATTAAGTCATTATTTCATTGAGCTCTGGTCATTAATGTGAATGTGAGCGTGCCAACAACTGACAGACAGACGAGCAAAACTAAATCGATTCAGATTTTTATTTATTCCACGAAATATCATATTGTGAGGATATATGGCCGTAAAATTTATTCAAGTAATGTCTAGAAAGAAATTCTTACGACTATAATAAAGTTAAAACTAAAAATAAAGCAAATTTTTGGATGAAATTGATTCCGATCATCATTAACGGAATTTTTGAGGGAACCCACAACAAAAGTTATGTTCATTTAAAGAAATAAAGACATATAAAATATGGAGTATTTTAATAGTTACACATGGAGTGACAACTTTAATTGTCCGTCTTTCTTATGCCAGAAATTTAGGAATTTGCTACCATTACGAGGGAGAGAAAGAGATTTAGACCAAAAAAAATTATCAAAAATTTTTGCAAAACCGGTCAAAAGCTAGTTGGAAAGCAGATATATAAGCTATAAGTTATAGCACTAATCACATTCTTTCTAATTACAGTTTTTTGTTATTCGAATGTCTTTTTTGGAATAAACTGCATGATGTGAAAAAGAAAGGACTAATGAGAAAAAAGTATATAGAGATAAGAGAATAACTGATTACTTTAGTACACTCCCAATTCATTCCACCGCACTTCATTTTGAATGCGTCAATTTATATCTTCTAGTTTATTTTTAATACCTGAGTATTTATTTGTATTTAAATTTAAAGTTTTGATTTATTTTTATATTTCATTATATTGTTGTTTATCTGTATATGTATTATGGATATATTTGCTTGTATGTCTGAGTACTTCTGTGTAGGTTTTTATTTACCTTAATATTGTGTGGTTGGTACTGAATTGCTTAAAGTATTTCGAAATTGTATTGAGCATATGTGTATTTATTTACCAGTTCAACTAGAAATGTACAATACAATATACAGAGTGACACAAAATAATAAAGACAGCTTTGATGTTAGAAGATATAAAACAATATCTATGATTTATTGCGTTCACTTAAAGGACTTCACTGGAGATTTCATAAATTTCTGCATTTCTGAGTGCAAAAAACTGTACCCAGATATTTATCTCAACATTTTTAAAAAATGTATAAAAATGAATATATGCTTGTTTCTTTGACTATTTGTTTGTTTGTTAGTTTGGGAGAATTGAACTACCAGACTGATATTGTTGAAATTTTTACAGCATGATCCCAATAAAAAATTTCGAAAGAACTTGGGGAGGGGAGGGGGTTTCCCTCCATATAATTACAATTGAATATCTAAAGAACTATAACAGCGAGAGTTTTCAAATTTGATCCCTACCATAATCTTAGAAACTATTTTACTTGGTTTAATTTAGGGCGGATTTGATCAGAGTTGAGAGACAGACCTAATACAAAGAAAATATTAATTGCTAAATATCTAAACAATCATTGTAGGGAGAATCTTTAAATTCGGTCCCAATCAGTTTCTGAAGTAGCTTTTTTACTGGTCAAAAAATAGATGGGAAAGGATCAGGGAGAAAGGTGGCCCTATATAAAACATAGGAATAGCTTTTATGGACAAAACGTATTATTAAATATATTAAGAACTACTGAAGAGAGTTTAATATATCATTCCACAATTTTACTATTGGACGGTAAGGGTCAGAGGATAAAACCTAAATGACTATAAAAGTGAGAGTTCTAAGATTTCAGTCAAATACTTTCTTAAGACAAATTTTTGCCTGATAAAAAATGGGTCAGATATGATCAGGGAGCGAGGCATTACAGGGAGAGTTAAAATATTTATACCCAATTAATTGAACTAATTGAAATTGAACGGTAGATAAGGTTATTCGAAGAAAACAAGTAGAGATAACCCCATATATTCAACCTTCTTTGTTCTATGAAACTGTTACGATGAAAGTCTTTCAATATGGTTGAACGACACAATGTGTATTAAAAAATATCCGCTGCATGATATTTTTTAATACACATCGTGATCTATGAAATTTCTTTCGTAATCTTGGACTGAGGATAATTTTTTCTGCAGCAAAGCGCACCGGGTAAAAGCTAGTATCATATAAAAATATACTCTTTTCACATTAAAACTACATAAAATGTCTGTATTTATATTACTAAAAAACACACTTGAGGCTCCATGTAAATACTTCTATAGATAAATATTATTTTCCTAAAGTAAATGAAATTTAAAATAAATACAAATTGAAGAAAAATATATATGAGAATTTTATTTCATTTCAATGAAACGAAATTATATAAGAAAATTCATATAAAAAATAAAATAAAATTATATTAAAAATAAAATTTATTTTCCTATAAAATTCATATTCATATATTAAATAGTAAGTAGTGAGATTGAAAAATTCCTAACATACATATTTGTTTATAAAAACGAAACAACTAAACACACTTTTAATAGTGAAATTGTTATTGCAATTTACCAAAAATGTTTTTATATTTTTAATCACTAATAATGAATGATGAATGATGATTTTCTGCCACTTTGCTCGAACCGCTTTTCTACATTCGTTTATAATTTACCACACTTTTAAACACCCCATTTGTGCTTTTCAATTATTTTTGAACGGGACTCGGGTCTTAGCTTCAAGCCATTTTGAGGATTTGCTTCTCTTGGTACAAATGTCACATAACTTGAGTTTAAGTTGCAATGAAAAACGTGTGTTAAAAATTTTATTTATCCCACTTCTCTGCAGAAGAATCCAACATTAAAAGCTTTTTATATAATTCCATATAATTTTCTTTAAATTATCTAGAATTTCCTTTTTCCTACTGACCAATTTATGTGAAAAAGAATAAAATTAGATTTTTTTCCAATAAAACCTGTTTTACAATGAAATTATGTTTTCTATGTTTTTATGTTTTTTTTTTTTTTGGATTTTTTATATAAATTATAAGTATAAAAAGAGCAAAATCTAATTAAAAAGTTTCCTTACACAGATAATGGCAGTAAATAAAAAAGTTTGTAGAAAAGAAAATCATTTGCTTGTTTTCGCATTAGTTGGCGTTTTTTGTATGAAAATCTGTTTAAAATGAAAATTATAACCGAAAACAAAAAGGAAACGGAAATGGTTTGTTAGATGTAGGAAATAAAAAAATTAACAAAAAAAAAAATAAATAACTGTTTTAAATGCCTAACAAATAACATTAGAAAAATTAACTAAAGGAAATTTTGAATTAGGGATTAATTTAACCTCATACAAATTAAGCATTTTAATAGAATACAAGTTTGGGAAAAGGAAGATAAGGAGAAAGAAGGGGATCTGACATCAAAGAGCAAAGATTATGAAAATGAAAGCAAAAAGAAAAACTCATAAAGAAGATATAAAGTTTGAAGCCAAAAGAAATAATTTTAATTTAGGCATATTACAACAGTGCACTGTGGAGCAGAATTAATTTTAGTATATCTGTAACTCTTAAGTGGTTTTGTATGATATTTAAGCTCATTTGCATTACCTATAGAGAGAAGAGTTGGATGTCAGAAAGTAGAGAAGAAAAGTTAGGAGTGAAATAACTAAAGAGGAGAAAAATAAAAGGTAATATTGATTAAAAATTAGAAAAGGAGAATAAATAACTATAAACAATTGCTATACTGGGTACAATTACGCCGCTAAATCATCCAGAATTTATGATAATATAACATATATATCCCATATCATCAGTCACCATATTAGTTTGAGATTTCTCTTTATTCGCTGCGTCATCCGGAATTGCGGGCAAAGCCACATATTTCTCTAATTTAAACAGTCGCCAAATCGGACAGAGATGGTAGTGAACTGCAGCCAAAGAACGCATCAGGACTGTGAATGAAAAGATCGGAAATCACTTCCTCATCCGCATTCGAAAAAATATCAATTCTGGTTGCATATATTCCTAAGCAGTAGTTCCCAGTTACCGTAGCAAATCTGTCCCTCACGAGCACTCTTGTGATGTTGAATAATAATGAGATCCTGATCCACAGCACACAGACGAACATTGTGCTCATCCGTAAGTTCCCATGACATCAACCTCCTGATAACCCTACACATAGTTCAAATCAAACTTTAGTTACTCAACTTTTTTGTAACTGACCTACTTTTCCAGATCTTGACAAATAACACTTTGGATCATCTGACTCAGGATCATCTGTCATGACTAAGGAAAGACAAGATACTGCGAATGTCTATTTAATGACACATATATAGGATATGGGATTTTACTGTACATCTCTCCGTCGGCTTAATTCCTATCAGAGCCATCATTTTTCATTAAAAAATGGTAATCTGTTTTTAACTATATCAAATTGCAACGTACCTCATACTAAACCTACCGGAATTTTCTGTCAGTTACTTCAGTTTTGATATTAATATTGCTATGAATTTCTATCATTTCCCTCCCAGAAAAAGGTTAATCACAATGGGATCGCAAGAACTTAATTATGCTCACTTAAACTGTATTATAACTAAATCGATTTCTAAGAGTTTTATTTTATTTAAATAACAAAATTAACAGACACATTCAAAATATTGTTTATCAACTTTTTCCATCAATGAGGCAGCATACGAATAAAGTTATTTTCTGATAAACTTATTCCAAATGAATAGTCGTTTCTGAATTAAGTTCATGGCACCAAGTCTGTTCAAATAGTTTCATCAATTTTTTTTTTTTTTGCTCCCTACAATCGAATCATTATTAAATTAGAGATACGCTCTTGATGTCGCCATTTATATATATAAAAATGTCTATGGTTGTATATATCCGGCTTCAGTTTTCATGGTTTTCTTTTCAATTCACTTTTTTCTCGGCTTTAATTCATATGAGACCCAAAATTCTTCAGTTTAAATGAGTCCCTAAATGCTTCTACAATCAAGAAAATATCTTTTTGTGAGAATCTTCAGATACTGCAAGTTCATCAATCAATCTCCGCAAATTAATGTTTCCAGTTTCTTCCATTTAATCTTACTCGAATGAACAGGCCTATCATAGTCTTCTGTATAGAAATTCAAATTCTTTTGAATTCCGTAGGTCATCGCTCATTATTCATTTTTTTCAATTGGTGCTTTCTGAGCGTAAACCGTATCAACTATCGATGACTTTCAGTAGCGGTTTTCTTCAACTGAAATATGGTTATCAGTCTCTATTCCTAGACATCTTTTCTGGTCACATTATTTAAGCGATTGAAGAAACTATGTGTACACTTTCACATATATGGATGTTCCTAATCCCTCCAATATAATATTTATGAACGCACACTTATATTCACATACACATGCTCATATAGTAAACTATTTCTTTTAAATATTTTTAGGTCTTTAACTCTTTATCAACTGAACTGAAAAAATAGGGATCCAAAATTCCATTGATAAAATTTTGACGAAAAACAAAGAGTTCTTCTTTGAATCTTTCTCTGAACAATGAAATAAGTGTGAAGAGGTTATTTTTAACCCACTGTACTCCTTATTTATATTAAGTAACAAAACAGCAATTCACGTGAAATTATTTTTATTCCCCTTAAATTCTAATTTTAGTTTTATAAGCTGAACAACAACTCTACTTAACTATTTAATTAACTATAATCAAAAAGTACCAGGAAATAACGGTAAAAAAATCCCCTAATAAACTTCTTTATTAATAAATGATGTAATACATAATGAATTTTTATTTGAAATGAAAAAAATAAATCTCACCCTAAATCACACACGTGAGCATAATTCATTACAAAATAAATAAACTTTTCTTCTTTTTTTATTGTTGTATTTTCCTAGAAAAGAAAACAAAAAGTGGGGGTGGAGGTAAAAAAGTAAATGCATTTTAAGAACACAATGAAAGTATATGACTTCCGGTAAATCAGGTTGGTATATTTTTAGCACTTTTATTTGTACACTTGTTTTCCTAACAACAATACTCATGTTTTTTCTGAATGACGATAACTTTTTTCCTCTTGTTGTTTGTGTTTATATAACTTCTTCTTCTTATATTTTATTTTTATTTTTGTAACTTAATTTTCAGTTTCTTGGAAAGAAATAGAATGTAACTCTTTTGAGGAAAATTTTTTAAGAAATGCAGATGAAATGATGGAAATTTATTTTAGATCATACGATTCAATACGTATGATTAATATATATGAGATTGATCATACGCTTCCGGTATTAAATTAATTTTTTTGATTACTCCACTATAGAATATTATATATTAGTGCTGATTTTTGATCATTTTTACAGAATACGGAGATCGCTTATAAGACTCTACTTTTAGATAAAGAAGATTCCATCATTCTGTATGTATTCTTAATGGATCGAATCAAATTATAGTCGAAAAAGTGAAGATCTGGTCCAAAAATTTGGTCAAAAGTTAGCATGAGGAAAAGAAATTCATTTCACATTTGATTACTTTTCTTATACGAATTTATTGTTTCTAATGGTGTCAATAAGGATCAATTCCTAATACTCTTTTGTATTTTGCTTCGGTGTTGGTCGGGCAAAATACATGACTCTTTATACCAATGAAATATATATGAGAATAATTTGCAAGAATAACCGCCAGTACATTAAAAGTTAAGTGCACCGAAGCGGTATAATAACCAGATAGCTCGAGGAATGATCCTGACCATGCTCATAAATATAGTTCGAAGCAATTTGTATATCCTACACCACCATAGGTGGTTCGTTCGTCTTGGAGTCACTTCCTCTAATTATAGTTATCTGTGAGTTCATGTGGCTAACTGTGCATGTGCACATCGTGAATACTTTATAGATAATTTCATGAACTTTGGAACATAAAATCTTTTGGTCCAATGACGGAGTCATTTATGTTAAGTTGAATATTTCAGGTAACCCGCAAATGAATATAGCTTCCATACAAAATCCATTTGCGAAAATCACTTTAAAGAAATAAAACACAAAGAAATGTTTATTTTTTGATAACTTTTCGTGTCTTTTAGACTTATATAACCGGAAAGCACTACACTATTTCATATGGTTCTCATATAGCTCCCAAACCCGAAAATCACTCTTATTGGTAAAATTCTTTCATTAATGAGAATATGATGAAGCTCCCAAACCCAAAAATCACTCTTATTGGTAAAATTCTTTCATTAATGAGAATATGATGAAGTTATTTTAAATAATTATATTTTATGTAAATCACAATCAAATTCTATGATTAAATATGTGAAGCTTGTATCATGGTGTAGGTTAATATATATTCGGCCTTGTCCGACTATTACACTCGTATATTTAACGTGAGTATTATCAATGTAACAATGTAGATTAATATTTCTAACAAAAATAGTTTAAAAATTTATTTGCTTAAATTAAAACAAATAAATTTTTTTCTCAAATTTAAGTCCTTTTCGATATTTGGCTTCAAATTATAATGAAAACCAAAGAGAAAATAAACTAAGAAATCAACATCCAAAACAATGACATTTATATATATACACATACATTTACAAACAGGTATAACTCTGACTCAGGATATACTGATTGTTATTTTAAAACAAAAACAACAACATGAATCATTTACACTCTTTATCACATAAATGAGAACAGACAAAAAATCTAGACAAAATTTTCACATAAAATTACATACTTATTTACTATCTACATGTATAAGTATATATATATTTTATAGTACATAATGTGTACATTAGAAAAATAATATATTCTATTTCTTATAAAAATAAGTTTGTGTTGACGCTTTTTACATCTTTTAAAATATATTTATTTCTTCTTTGTAACCGCACTCTTACACATACACATACATAATTATTTTAAATGTCACACAACAAATAAGAAACCGGAACAAGTTTATGTTATTTTATATGTATAAATAACAAATACATGTGTATTTGTGTAGTTTTATATAAATATTATGTTACAAGAGTTTATGTGATTGTTTATATATAAAAAGAATGAAATAATACTGATTCTCCATCTGCAAGTATTTTAAAGTTTTTTTAGTAAAAATAAATTATTAAAAAAATCTCTTCTGTTTGATGTTCTGCTTTTCTTTTTATAGCCTCCACCACTACAAGTGACGAGGTTATATTAACTTTATCATTCCATGTGTAACACCAAGAAGGAATCATTTTAATATTTCAAATCAAAATGTGAGTCGATGTCTATTTGTCTATTGTTGGCACTTCATATCCACAATAATTGAGAGAGCTCAATGAAATTTTGGCCGAGTATTTATTATAGTCCTGAAAAGTTTTTCCATAATGTTAAATTTTGTGTATTTCATTACAATTACAAAAATTATTTAAATCTGTTCAGAAAAAATGTTATGTTATTTCATGAACCATTAAATGTTTTTTGTTTTTGTGTTATATTTAAGAAAAAGTTTACATATTGTTTATGTTAATGACTGTATGAGTTCATGTGTATGTATGAAACCTAATGTATTTACTTCACATACATTAATGGTGGAGGGTATTGAAGATTCGGCATAGCCGAATATATTAATTTTTATGTTGTGCTTCAATGAATGAATGATAAAGGTATCACACATATAAACTTTAAGTTTATTGTTTTTATACGAGACAAATCTGAAAATTCTGACAATTGCAATATTGTTGCAATACAATCTTGTAGAGAGATTTTTGCATTTTAATTTGATATATAAAAGAGGATCTACAATAACAGCTATTAGAAATTATAGTTCCATCATCTAAAAATGCTTAATTTTAACATGTTATTTTAAAAACTAGTACCGCACATTGGTCCTAAAATGATTCTTTGGAAATAATTCTGAACCGTTATATAAGTTAATATTATTTCATATGAATAGAGCTGAGTTGTTTTCGAGCAGAAAGCCCTCCATGGGTATGTTGACTTCTTAAAACTATGACAAAAATTTAATTATGGATTGGGAAAAAAGAAAATTTGGGATGTGCTTATTAAGATTTCTGCAGAAGCTGCCATGACGGCACAGAAGAAAAGACTATCCATTATTATGGCAATGGGAGAGCATCGAGAGAGTATTTTAGTATCATTCCGTGTTCTTATCTTTGTAACTTCAATTTGCGATAACTCTTCTTTTTCTCTCACGTTAAGGTTGGTTCAATACAGCTCCTAAGCCGTCATTCTTGATAACATATTGTTGATATATTTTTTCTGGACCCAAATGTCTGTAGGACACTAGCTTGGAAACTAATCAACTAGTACTTCTAATAAATCTTTAATCTTAGACTACATTTACGGTTTTTTTCCACACAAGTGGCAACATTTATACACTGATTAAACCATTTCCTTCCGAAATTATACATTTTTATAATTAAAGTAATCTTGACGGGGTACTTCCGAATGAAGTTAGAGCAAAGATCTGACTTTTTTGTTAAGATCTCAAACTAAAAATACGAAATCTTTTTAAAAATAATGCACGCAAGATGTATGTCCTGTCAGACGGTCTTTATAACATATTTATATACTAATTGAGATTACGGGCTTTTCCCTATGGAAAAGTTGAAGATTTTAAATATTCTTATTCATCTTATTCATAAGTTTATATGCTTCATATGAAATTTTAGATAATTAAAATTATTCGTTTCAATTTTTTATGATTTAAAATTAAATTTTAATTAAAAAGCAAGTTACAGTTGTAGTTTGTCAGACCCGACTATTTAGTACTCTACTCCACATTGTTGGTTTTTAATGGTGAAATTAATGAACTTGAAAAATTAATGATACTGTGAAATAGGTTATGGTGAGTGGGTTCATATGGGAGCTAGAAGAAATTATGGATCGGTCCTCGTTAAATTTCGTACAATAAATGTTGCTTATATTTATTTTAATTTGATCAATTTTTATCGCAATACTAACGTGTATGTGAGATTTAATAACTTTAAAGTGGTATTTTCAAGGAGAGTTGAATGGAGCCTATGAGAAATAATGGACCGATTCTCGTATACTTTAGCACAAGCTTTTAGGATATTACATTATTAAAAAATTTATACCTTGAAAAAATCAATCCTAAGTTACGCTTCTTATTTTCAAATTTAGCTATTTCCCATATATCTCTGCTTTATCGTTGTATATTCATATATATAGGGGATTGGACACCTTTAAATCAAACTAAAACACTAAAGTTGTAATCATTATTATTTAAATACCTTTAACGGCTCTAAAGTTTCTAAAATAATTTCCAAAAAATAGTTTTTGGAAATACCGTCCATACATATTATTAAAAATTATTGGGTAAAATAGAATTTCATACTGGGTCATTGGTAACTTCAGGTATTAATACGCGTACACCATTGTACTGTTTGACTCGATTTAACAATGTCAGTCTGACTGGTAGATTTTCCATCATGTAAACTTTCCTAACAAAATGCAAATGGCAATTTTAAGATATTTTGTTGGATCCAAAGACGCCAACGATGCCTATTGAAATTTGTGCTGATTTGTCTATTATTACAATTAGCCCTCATACAAATGTTCCTCCCGGAATGGGGTTTTAAGATCATAAAAGTTCCAGGTATAAAGCGAGTTTAACAAAATTTGGTACAAATAATTTTTACAATATGATGTTCTTATTTATGTGAGGATCAGTCCATTATTTCTTATAAATCAATTACAACACTCCCTTAAATATATATTTTTGAAGGTATTTAATATCATATGTACTTCGGTATTGTAATGAAAATTGTTCAAATTAAATAAGCAGAAATTTATGTATAAATATTCGATTCACAACTTCATCTATGTCCTGTATAATCAATCACTGAAAAATTTTTTTCCAAAGGCACAAATCCCACATGAATGTAGTATCCTAATAAAATTCTGCACTTTAAGCATTAATTAGCAAATTAATTTATACAAGGGCCGTTCAACAATTTTCGGTCGCTACAAAGTAACAATGTGGTACAGGGTATTATAGTCAGGATTTCTCTTAACAGATATATATATATTGTACCATTTGGAAAAAAATCCAAGTCTAGATTTGTCAGAATTTCATCATTATAAGAAAGATTTTTACTTTCCAAGCTTGTATATGAATTATGCCCCATTGTGCAATGTAATGATTTATAATGTAAAATCGATCCATTACTTTGTTAGTCTCAAATAATTCCATATTAAAAAAAGGCATGGAAATCTCACTCCTTTGAAACTTTCATATATATATATATATATATATATATTATATATATTATATAATATATATATATATATTATATATATATATATAATATATATTATATATATATATATATTATAATATATATATATATATATATATATATAATATATATATATATTATATATATATATATATATATATATATATTTATAATATATATCCATATTTATATATATATATAATATATATATATATATATATATATATAAAATCAGATTACATCCCAGTTACACCTTTTAAGGAACTTTTCCATCTCCACCCATATTAACTGGTAAATAGACTCCACTATATTTTGTTTATATATGAATTCTTGTTGAAAATAGAGTTTTTTTTTAAATCTTTTTTATTTATACTTATTGTTCTTTTTCTGATATACCATTTTCTCCCTCCTCTATATTTTATTTATATATATTTTATTTGTGTTCGTTTTTTTTTTTTTTTGCTATTTGTGTACCATAAAAAAGGACACAAAAAATGCAAGAATAAACATGTGTAAAGTGCATTTTCAGGTAGTTTGTGAAGAGTTTGTAAACACAAAAACCTGGTTTTCTTTATTCTCCTCTATTACAACTCGTACACGTTTTTCCGCATTTTTTCGTTTTTGCTATAAATAAACTGTGATTTTTTTTGAAAATTTCTTTATAAATAAAATAGAAGAGAAAATATAGCCCAACAATTGTAGGAGTATTTTTATTCGCACAATATTTTTTGCAGAAAAAATGGAACACCCTTCAGATGCAATAGTCATTAGATGTGCACCGGTAGTTGTTTCACAACATTTACTTGGAACTTTATAGATTTTTTAAATTGAAGAAAAATACAGGTAAAGTGGTAGAAAATACCTAAAAAGAATTGATTTAATCAATATCAGCATTATTTTAAATCTGTATATTATAAGCAACAAAATCAGCGATATGGAATATGGGAAATAATTGAAGACCAAATCAAAATTATCAGAACAAATCCAAAT
>PYHX02000158.1:46520554-46576920 GCA_004302925.2 Cochliomyia hominivorax
CTTTTGGGACTTAGAAAACAGAGACAAAATTCAAAATTTTGATTAAAATTGGTCAAATTCAAGAACTTTTTCCAATATACAAAATTTAAATTAAAGAATTCCATGTAAATATGCATTACTTTTAAATTATTTTAAGAAAACTTTCATTATGATATGATGAAAAGGATGCTTCGGCCACAAAAAACTTATTTTTTCTATTTTTAAATTAAAATATATTTATCCTTGAACTGGGTAGATATATTGACCTCATATAATTATGCCTTTTTTTAATCCATGTAAGGAAATTTGAACAATATATGTGAAATGCTACGCTCATCTGCTTTCATTATGTTAAATTTCATTCAAATCCATACAGCCGTTCAGAAGTTACAGATTTATTTAAAAAATAATTCTGCTCCATGAAGGATTACTCTTCCAAGGCATTAATGGTGTTGCGTATTGTTTTTAATTCGTATCGAAGCATCATTCAAAGAAGTACTTTTTGGCTCACTCATTATGAGAAGATAGATATGTATATGAGAAAAATCAATCTATAAAAGCATGTTTAGTAATTTATTTAAAAAACCCGACATTTTCAGAATACTGGTTTTCGTATTATTCGAAATATGGGTTTTCATAAAACCATTTCGAATATGGTTTTATCTCAAAAAACCGGTTAACTGGTTTTGTTTGACTATTATAAATGTATATGTATATGGTTTCGTATATATTTAGTACTTTGCTCTTGTAACACTCGGAATGAAAAATGTTATATTTTCTCGCGGAATATACTAAAATGAAGCTGAAAATTTTTAAAAATGACTTCCATTAAAAACCGGTTAATTGGCAGAAAAAATAACCGGCATGTCGAATAATTCGAAAACTGAAATTATTCGAAACTGGTCGGTTTTCTGTTATATCAAAAACTCTAATGTTAAAATATGAACGACAATTTTTAAATAAATCAAAAGAAAAAATGGTACGAATTTTTTTTTGGATATTGATCATTTTTTGGACCTTGAGCTTTAAAGATCACAATTGCCCAAAAAATATTTTTGTGATAATATACTGCATCGATGAGATATATAATTAGAAAAGATTGTATGAAGTTTTACGATGATCAGAACGTTGTGTCTTATAGATCTCATTTAATTTTGCTTTAAAAAATCGGGTCATATTTTAAAAATCTCACAATCATGTGAGTATCATGAAACTAGTTTGTATCAATATATTTTATGAAAATACAAATTTGTTTGATTTAATTCTTTCATCATGATCATATTGTCATCTGATATATAACAGTCAGATATTTTAATAATAATATTAGGTTTTCTATTGTAAATCTGAAGATCGAAGTCCTTTCAGAAAGAACTAAAATTTTCAGAAAAGCTTACATTTTCAATAAATCGATTCCATTCTCAAATTTTATAAATCCCTTTTAAGTTCTTTGTTGCCCATTCTTCGTTAACTTTCTTTTTATTATTCTTAAGAGAAAACAATAATAAATATCCGGCCACAAGTTAAATAATTTATTTATTTCTCTAAATGCCACAAATGTGTTTGATTTTTATGGTTTGTATTATAATGTTACCTATAATACTTGTACTTTTCTATGTTTTCAATGGTCAGCACTACGAAAATCAATGAATTCTCATAAAAATATTGTTTTGTATTTTCTTCTATTTTGTGTACATTTGGGAAAAGAATTTCTCTGAAGGGCAAAAAATCAAATGTTTGAAACACATTATTCTAACTTTAAGGAGTCAGAGGGACACAAAATATGGTTTCATATTTACCATTCATTCGTAGCATCTATTACAAGAAACAAGAATTAAATGAAATTCTTTGTAAATTTCTACATCATTAAATTCAGAATGAAAATATCTTTAAATGGACTAAAACGCTTAAATTTTTATTGCAAAACATTCATTTTTTTCTTTAAGGAAAATAATTTTATTCAGCATTTAAATTATATTCGAGGGAAAACAGCGATTTTCATATTTATTTATATACATTTTGAGAGTGATGGTGATGATGAGAATGATGACGATATTGTCCACATTGCTGATGATGAAATGTAAATGTGAATTTTATATTTATTTTGCCATTTAAGGTTTAACGATTTTAAATGGAAACTAAACCACACTGCACGAAATCAGTGAGTGAATGAGTGAGTGAATGAATAACAAGTAAGAACGCTATATTGGGCTACGCCGAATTTGTATGCTCACCACCACAGATGCAGGTAAAGAAATGCATTAATCCACACATCGATTTGGTCGATTTATTATTGGATTTAAATAGGATACTTCCCAGGACAATAACAAATACACAGACCGAATTAAACTGAACTTAGTCAATTATTGTGGATGTGAGTGTGACAACAACAGGCTGATAGACGAACAAACAAACGGACGGGCATAGCTAAATCAACTCAGTTTCTGATTTGATGTAATAATATATATACATTATGGGATATGAAATGATCCCCTTTTAACGTTACACACGGAATGACAAAGTTAATATAACCTCTCATCGCTTGTGGTGGTGGAGGGTATAAAAATGGTTTAAACCTTTAATCAAGTATTAAAATACAGAACTTTTGGTTGGTTGTGTCTATGTGTGGCCCTAAGAGGATGAAATAATAATATACATTAGTATATGCATATGTATGCATGTGTGCATGTGTGTTTAATATAAAGTTTAAGTGTATGTAAAATTTGGTTTTGTATGTGGTAAATTTAAGCATAAATATATACACATACGTATATATATTATGTATGCACACATAAACACCACACACCTATACACTTAGTTTAACAAATACTAATACTAATATGTATTTATAATCAATAGACTTAAATTACAAATACAAATATTTTTAGAACAATTGTAAAGTGAATAAATTAGAATTTGAAATTTATTTAAAAATTCATTCACACACACGCGCACATTTACACGTTTGATCATTTTTAAAATGTTAAATAAAATTTAAAAATAAATCTAAATTCTATGTTGTAAAATAAATTATTTTTTTAGATTAAACAAAATACTCGGGGGATAAAAATTGTGATTTTTATTAAAAATTAATCAAAAGAGATTTTTTATTAGAGTTACCAAAATAAAGCACAATTTTTTTTCAAATTTTTCATTACGGGTTTTGATCAAAGTTAGATTATGTTAAATAATTTTAATAAGTGTAACGAAAGAACGTCAAGAAATGGTATATATTTTGCCATTGCCGATTTTAAAGACTTGATTTTTTATCAAAAAATTTGGATAATACTTTCCAGTTGGTCTTGAAGAAGTGACATCAACATGAATCCTTTTAGAGCTCAAGGTTCATCTATAGTATTTTTCATTTAAAGAAGGAATCTATTGCATTTTAATCCCCCTGTATTAACTGGAATCAATCGTGTGTTATCGAATAAATATAGTGCATACTGAACTATATTTCTGTCAAGTTATGAAGATATTTAAAATCAAAATAATTTTATTTGAAACATTTATCTAAAACATTTTGAACCGGTATAAAATTCCATATATTTAGATCGGAGGTATTTTTGAATCATTTAAAGGAGAATGAATCTATCTGGTCAGGGAGGTGGTCGTTAAACCCCCCTTAAACTTAAATGAAACGAATAAATATATATAGAAAAACCTTTAATGTAATGAACGTGTCTACAATCGGATACTAAGAAGTATCACTTTTCCATACCAATATACTTAAAATTTCATTCCATAGAAATCATGCTTAAAACAAGTAAAAGTGCTATATTCGGTTATGTCGAATATTCAATACCCTCCTTCACATATGTCTCACTCACAAATGTATATAAATATAAAAATTTCTAAAATATAACACAAGAACACCTAATGAGTCATAAAATTAGTTATAAATTTGGTTATAGCTCTTCTACTAAACCGATTTGATAATTTTTGAAACGATAATGAAGTACATGTAACGTAATATTAAGTCAAGTTTTATTCTAATCGATTATAATAGAACAAATTTGCGAAATATCTATGTTTTGATATACTTAACTGGTTGCTGGTTTTTAACAGGAAACTTCTCAGGGTTATAACAAAATATCATTGAGCTCTCTCAGTTATTGTGTTTGTGAGCGTGTCAACAACAAACAAACCGATTTTGATTTGATAAAGCACTATATAAACACTATGAGGTCTGAGATGATTTCTTCTTAGCGTGGTGGATGATATAAAAATAACTTTTTTTGTATATTATCATTCTAACAGTCGTCCAACAGAAGGTACTTCATGGGTATTTATATTTCTGTATGTTGATGGTAATTTAAAATGATTTGGGCTTTGCGATTTGAGAACTTACAAAATATGTTTTTTCATTTAACTAAATTTTAGTATAACTTGTAAGCAGACCTCTGCATCGAGTTCGCAAGTTAAGTTCACATAAAATCCATTTAACATTTTTTAAACCAAGAAAATTATATAAAGTAAAAAAAATGGTTTTATCATCGAATAAATATCGGCAGCCTAATCTTTAATACCCTCCGCCAATCCACATTTTATATTATTTTTATTATACTTTTCTATTTCATCATCTTTTCTATTGCATCATCTATGTGCCAAGTTTCATTAAATTTTCTGTAATAGTTTCAGAGATATACGATATTGAAAATTTCGTTTGTTAAGGGGACAGTACTCTATCATGCCATCCATCATTTTGTTAGTATTTAATGTTTTGCTTTTAACACTTTTTATACATAACTAATATCAAATATAAGATTTAGGAATTTCAGAGATATGCGGTATCAAAAGTTCCTATTGTTGAGGGATACCACTGCCCATTGCCCCATCCGCTAATTTTGTAGCAGTTGTGTAGTTTTTATGCCAAATTTTATATTTGTTTTAAAAATAATTTTAATTTAAGTCTTTTGTTTATAAGGGGGATAGCTACTCCCCGTGCCCTATCCAAAAAGTTTTTAGTGCCTAACGATCTTCACTTAAAAAATTGTGTGCAAAATATCATGAAAATTTAATAATTGTCTCAGATATCGGCCTATAATTAATTTTTCTACTGAGCCGTTTTTATGTAGGGAATTGCTTAAGCTAATAACAAAGATTAAGTCATTATTTCATTGAGCTCTGGTCATTAATGTGAATGTGAGCATGCCAACAACTGACAGACAGACGAGCAAAACTAAATCGATTCAGATTTTTATTTATTCCACGAAATATCATATTGTGAGGATATATGGCCGTAAACTTTATTCAAGTTATGTCTAGAAAGAAATTCTTACGACTATAATAGAGTTAAAAACTAAAAATAAAGCAAATTTTTGTGGGAAATTGATTCCGATCATCATTAACGGAATTTTTGAGGGAACCCACAACAAAAGTTATGTTCATTTAAAGAAATAAAGACATATAAAATATGTTTTTTTTTAAAGTTACACAATGAGTGGCAACTTTAATTGTCTGTCTTTCTTACGCCAGAAATTTAGGAATTTGCTACCATTACGGGGGAGAGAAAGAGATTTAGACCAAAGAAAATTATTAAAAATTCTTGCAAAACCGGTCAAAAGCTAGTTGGAAAACAGATATTATATATAAGTCATAAGTTATAGCACTAATCACATTCTTTCTAATTACAGTATTTTGTTATTCGAACGTCTTTTTTGGAATAAACTGCATGATGTGAAAAAGAAAGGACTAATGAGAAAAAAATTATATAGAGATAAAGAGAGTAACTGATTACTATAGTACACTCCCAATTCCTTCCACCGCACTTCATTTTGAATGCGTTAATTTATATCTTCTAGTTTATTTTTAATACCTGAGTATTTATTTGTATTTAAATTTAAAGTTTGATTTATTTTTATATTTTCATTATATTGTTGTTTATCTGTATATGTATTATGGATATATTTGCTTGTATGTCTGAGTACTTCTGTGTAGGTTTTTATTTACCTTAATGTTATATTGTGTGGTTGTAGTGAATTGCTTAAAGTATTTCGAAATTGTATTGAGCATATGTGTATTTATTTACCAGTTCAACTAGAAATGTACAACACAATATACAGAGTGACACAAAATAATAGAGACAGCTTTGATGTTAGAAGAGATAAAACAATATCTATGATTACTTGCGTTCACTTAAAGGACTTCACTGGAGACTTCGTAAATTTCTGCATTACTGAGTGCAAAAAACTGTACCCAGATATTTGTCTCAACATTTTTAAAAAATGTATAAAAAGTGAATATATGTTTGTTTCTTTGACTATTTGTTTGTTTGTTAGTTTGGGAGAGTTGAACTACCGGACTAATGTTACTGAAATTTTCACAGCATGAAGGACTTCGCTGGAGATTTCATACATTTCTGCATTTCTGAGTGCAAAAAACTGTACCCAGATATTTATCTCAACATTTTTAAAAAATGTATAAAAATGAATATATGTGTGTTTCTTTGATTATTTGTTTGTTCGTTAGTTTGGGAGAGTTGAACTACCGGACTGATATTGCTGAAATTTTTAGAGCATGATCCCAATAAAAAATTTCGAAAGAACCTGGGGGAGGGGAGGGGGTTTCCCTCCATATAATTATAATTGAATATCTAAAGAACTATGACAGCGAGAGTTTTCAAATTTGGTCCCTACCACAATTTAAGAAACTGTTTTACTTGGTTTAATTTAGGGCGGATTTGATTAGAGTAGAGTGGTCGCCCTAATTCAAAGAAAATATTATTGGACAGTAATGGTCAGAGGATAAAACTTAAATGACTACAAAAGTGAGAGTTCTAAGATTTCAGTCGATTACTTTCTTAAGATAAATTTTTGCCTGATAAAAAATGGGTCAGATATGATCAGGGAGCGAGGCATTACAGGGAGAGTTGAAATATTTATACCCAATTAATTTTTTTGAAGAATTGCTGTAGTGAAATAATTATGAACTAGATAGAACCTCGAAGGCAGATAACGTTCATACAACTTTTACAGTTAGAATTTATAATGTTTGCCCCATTCATTTCCCCGTAAAGCAGTTTTTGGTGAGAAACGGAACGGTAGATAAGATTATTCGAAGAAAACAAGTAGAGATGACCCCATATATTCAACTTTCTATATTCTATGAAACTGTTACGATGAAAGTCTTTCAATATGGTTGAACGACACGATGTGTATTAAAAAATCTCCGTTGCATGATATTTTTTAATACACATCGTGATCTATGAAATTTCTTTCGTAATCATAAACTGAGGATAATTTTTTCTGCAGCAAAGCGCACCGGGTAAAAGCTAGCATCATATAAAAATATACTCTTTTTCACATTAAAACTACATAAAATGTCTGTATTTATATTACTAAAAAACACACTTGAGGCTCCATGTAAATACTTCTATAGATAAATATTATTTTCCTAAAGTAAATGAAATTTAAAATAAATACAAATTGAAGAAAAATATATGAGAATTTTATTTCATTTCAATGAAACGAAATTATATAAGAAAATTCATATAAAAAATAAAATAAAATTATATTAAAAATAAAATTTATTTTCCTATAAAATTCATATTCATATATTAAATAGTAAGTAGTGAGATTGAAAAATTCCTAACATACATATTTTTTAGTAAAAACGAAACAACTAAACACACTTTTAATAGTGAAATTGTTATTGCAATTTACCAAAAATGTTTTTATATTTTTAATCACTAATAATGAATGATGAATTTAGTGTTTTCTGCCACTTTGCTCGAACCGCTTTTCTACATTCGTTTATAATTTACCACACTTTTAAACACCCCGTTTGTGCTTTTCAATTATTTTTGAACGGGACTCGGGTCTTAGCTTCAAGCCATTTTGAGGATTTGCTTCTCTTGATACAAATGTCACATAACTTGAGTTTAATTTGCAATGAAAAACGTGTGTTCAAAATTTTATTTATCCCACTTCTCAGCAGAAGAATCCAACATTAAAAGCTTTTTATATAATTCCATATAATTTTCTTTAAATTATCTAGAATTTCCTTTTTCCTACTGACCAATTAATATGAAAAAGAATAAAATTAGATTTTTTCCAATAAAACCTGTTTTACAATGAAATTATGTTTTCTATGTTTTCTATGTTTTTTTTTTTTTTTTTTTTTTTTTGAATTTTTTATATAAATTATAAGTATAAAAAGAGCAAAATCTAATTAAAAAGTTTCCTTACACAGATAATGGCAGTAAATAAAAAAGTTTGTAGAAAAAATTCATTTGCTTGTTTTCGCATTAGTTGGCGTTTTTTGTATGAAAATCTGTTTAAAATAAAAATTATAACCGAAAACAAAAAGGAAACGGAAATGGTTTGTTAGATGTAGGAATTAAAAAAATTAACAAAAAAAACTGGTTTAAATGCTTAACAAATAACATTAGAAAAATTAACTAAAGGAAATTTTGAATTAGGGATTAATTTAACCTCATACAAATAAAGCATTTTAATGGAATACAAGTTTGGGAAAAGGAAGATAAGGAGAAAGAAGGGGGTCTGACATTAAAGAGCAAAGATTATGAAAATGAAAGCAAAAAGAAAAATTCATAACGAAGATATAAAGTTTGAAGCCAAAAGAAATAATTTTAATTTAGGCATATTACAACAGTGCACTGTGGAGCAGAATTAATTTTAGTATATCTGTAACTCTTAAGTGGTTTTGTATGAAATTTAACCTCATTTAGAGAGAAGAGTTGGATGTCAGAAAGTAGAGAAGAAAAGTTAGGAGTGAAATAACTAAAGAGGAGAAAAATAAAAGGTAAGATTGATTAAAAATTAGAAAAGGAGAATAAATAACTATAAACAATTGCTATACTGGGTACAATTACGCCGTTAAATCATCCAGAATTTATGATAATATAACATATATATCCCATATCATCAGTCACCATATTAGTCTGATATTTCTCTTTATTACGGCGACCACTGTAAAAGTCATTCGCTGCGTCATCCGGAATTGCGGATAAAGCCACATATTTATCCAATTTAATCAGTCGCCAAATCTGACAGAGATGGTAGTGAATTGCGGAGATGGTAGTGAACGAACATTATCCTCATCCGTAAAGTTCCCAGGACATCAGCCTCCTGATAACCCTTGACATGGTTCAATTTTTCTGTAACTGACCTACATTTCCAGATCTTGACAAATAACACTTTGAAAAGGATCATCTGTCATGACTAATGAAAGACAAGATATTTATATTATTATTATATATTTATTATATATATATAATAATGTCTATTTAATGACACATATATAGGATATGGGATTTTGCTGTACATCTCTCTGTCGGCTTAATTCCTATCAGAGCCATCATTTTCATTAAAAAATGGTAATCTGTTTTTAACTATATCAAATTGCGATATACTAAACCTCTTGAAATCTTGTGTCAGTTACATTAGTTTTAATATTAATATTGCTTTCATTTCCCTCCCAGAAAAAGGTTAATCACAATGGGATCGCAAGAACTTAATTATGCTCACTTAAACTGTATTATAACTAAATCGATTTTTAAGAGTTTTATTTTATTTAAATAACAAAATTAACAGACACATTCAAAATATTGTCTATCAACTTTCTCCATCAATGAGGCAGCATACGAATAAAGTTATTTTCTTATAAACTTATTCCAAATGAATAGTCGTTCTGAATTAAGTCTGTTCAAAGAGTTTGATGTCGCCACATTTATATAAAAATGTCTGTAGTTGTATATATCCGGTTTCAGTTTTCATGGTTTTATTTTCAATTCACTTTTTTCTCGACTTTAATTCATATGAGACCCAAAATTCTTCCGTTTATATGAGTCCTAAATGCTTACAATCGGGAAAATATCTTCTCGTGAGAATCTTCAGATACTGCAAGTTCATCAATCAATCTCAGCAAATTAATGTTTCCAGTTTCTTCCATTTAATCTTACTCGAATGAACAGGCCTATCATAGTCTTCTGTATAGGAATTCAAATTCTTTTGAATTCCATAGGTCATCGCTCATTATTCATTTTTGAATTGGTGCTTTCTGACAGTAAACCGTATCAACTATCGATAAATTTCAGTAGCGGTTTTCTTCAACTGAAATATGGTTATCAGTCTCTATTGCTAGACATCTTTTCTGGTCACATTATTTAAGTGATTGAAAAAATATGTGTACACTTTCCCATTATATGGATGTTCCTAATCCCTCCAATATAATATTTATGAACGCACACTTATATTCACATACACATGCTCATATAGTAAACTATTTCTTTTAAATATTTTTAGGTCTTTAACTCTTTATCAACTGAACTGAAAAATTAGGGATCCAAAATTCCATTGACAAAATTTTGACGAAAAACAAAGAGTTCTTCTTTGAATCTTTCTCTGAACAATGAAATAAGTGTGAAGAGGTTATTTTTAACCCACTGTACTCCTTATTTATATTAAGTAACAAAACAGCAATTCACGTGAAATTATTTTTATTCCCCTTAAATTCTAATTTTTGTTTTATAAGCTGAACAACAACTCTACTTAACTATTTAATTAACTATAACCAAAAGTACCAGGAAATAACGGTAAAAAAATCCCCTAATAAACTTCTTTATTAATAAATGATGTAATACATAATGAATTTTTATTTGAAATGAAAAAAAATAAATCTCACCCTAAATCACACACGTGAGCATAATTCATTACAAAATAAAAAAACTTTTCTTCTTTTTTATTGTTGTTGTTATATTTTCCTAGAAAAGAAAACAAAAAGGGGGGGGGGGGGGGTGGAGGTAAAAAGTAAATGCATTTTAAAAACACAATGAAAGTATATGACTTCCGGTAAATCAGGTTGGTATATTTTTAGCACTTTTATTTGTACACTTGTTTTCCTAACAACAATACTCATGTTTTTTCTGAATGACGATAACTTTTTTCCTCTTGTTGTTTGTGTTTATATAAATTCTTCTTATAATTTCTTTTTGTTTCTTGGAAAAAAATAGAATGTAACTCTTTTAGGAAATTTTTTTAAGAAATGCAGGTGAAATGATGGAAATTTATTTTATATATGTTAAAGATTTCATACGTATGATTTATATATGAGATTGATCATACGCTTCCGGTATTAAGTTATTACTTTTTGATTACTCCACCATGGAATACTATATATTAGTACTGATTTTTGATCATTTTTACAGGATACGGAGATCGCTTATAAGACTCTACTTTTAGATAAAGAAGATTCCATCATTCTGTATCTATTCTTAATGGATCGAATCAAATTATAGTCGAAAAAGTGAAGATCTGGTCCAAAAATTTGGACAAAAGTTAGCATGAGGAAAAGAAATTCATTTCACATTTGATTACTTTTCTTATACGAATTTATTGTTTCTAATGGTGTCAATAAGGATCAATTCCTAATACTCTTTTGTATTAGGCTTCGGTGTTGGTCGGGAAAAATACATGACTCTATATACCAATGATTTCTATATGATAATAATTTGCATGAATAACCGCCAGTACATTAAAAGGTAAGTGCACCGAAGCGGTATAATAACCAAATAGCTCGAGAAATGATCCTGACCATGCTCATAAATATAGTTCCGAAACAATTTGTATATCCTTCACCACCATAGGTGGTTCGTTCGACTTGGAGTCACTTTATCTAATGAGATTCATGTGTGAGTTCATGTGGCTGACTGCGCATGTGCACATCGTGAATACTTTATAGATAATTTCTTGAACTTTGGTACATAAAATCTTTTGGGCCAAAAACTTGGTCTATTGAAATAAGTTATGTTCGGTTAAATATTTCAGGTAACTCGCATATAAATGTCCTTACGAAATAGGGTTTCATAGTAGCTATGAATATTATAACAGTCCAAAATCCACTTGCGAAAATCACTTTAAATAAAAAGAAACATAAAGAAACGTTTGTATTGTGATGATTTTTCGTGTCTTTAAGACTTTTATAACCAGAAAGCATCACACTATTTCATATAGTTCTCATATAGATCCCAAACCCGAAAATCACTCTTATTGGTAAAATTCTTTCATTAATGAGAATATGATGAAGTTATTTTAAATAATTATATTTTATGTAAATCGCAATCAAATTCTATGATTGAATATTTTAAGCTTGTATCATGGTGTAGGTTAATATATAGTCGGGCTTGTCCGACTATTACACTCGTATATTTAACGTGAGTATTATCAATATAACGATGTACATTCATATTTCTAACAAAAAGAGTTTAAAAATTTATTTGCTTAAATTAAAAGAAATAAAATTTTATCTCAAATTTAAGTCCTTTTCGATATTTGGCTTCAAATTATAATGAAAACCAAAGAGAAAATAAACTAAGAAATCAACATCCAAAACAATGACATTTATATATATACACATACATTTACAAACAGGTATAACTCTGACTCAGGATATACTGAATTGTTATTTTAAAATAAAAACAACAACATGAATCATTTACACTCTTTATCACATAAATGAGAACAGACAAAAAATCTAGACAAAATTTTCACATAAAATTACATACTTATTTACTATCTACATGTATAAGTACATATATATTTTATAGTATATAATGTGTACATAAGAAAAATAATATATTCTATTTCTTATAAAAATAAGTTTGTGTTGACGCTTTTTACATCTTTTAAAATATATTTATTTCTTCTTTGTAACCGCACTCTTACACATACACATACCCATACATAATTACTTTAAATGTCACACAACAAATAAGAAACCGGAACAAGTTTATTGTTATTCTGTATGTATAAATAACAAATACATGTGTATTTGTGTAGTTTTATATAAAATATTATGTTTACAAGAGTTTATGTGATTGTTTATATAAAAAAGAATGAAATAATACTGGTTCTCCATCTGCAAGTATTTTAAAGTTTTTTTAGTAAAAAATAAATTATTAAAAAAATTTCTTCTGTTTGATGTTCTGCTTTTCTTTTTATAACCTCCACCACTACAAGTAACGAGGTTATATTAACTTTATCATTTCATGTGTAACACCAAGAAGGAATCATTTTAATATTTCAAATCAAAATCTGAGTCCATGTCTATTTGTCTATTGTTGGCACTTCACATCCACAATAATTGAAAGAGCTCAATTAAATTTATTATAGTCCTGAAAAGTTTTTCCACAATGTTAAGTTTTGTATATTTCATTACAATTCCAAAAATTACTTAAATCTGTTCAGAAAAAATGTTATAGCCAAAAATATAACTTATTTCATGAACCATTAAATGTTTTTTGTTTTTGTGTTATATTTAAGAAAAAAGTTCACATATTGTATACGTTAATGACTGTATTAGTTCATGTGTATATATGAAACCTAACGTATTTACTTCACATACATTAATGGTGGAGGGTATTGAAGATTCGGCATAGCTGAATATATTAATTTTTTTATGTTGTGTTTCAATGAATGAGTTTGTATTTGATATAGGTATCACACATATATACTTTAAGTTTATTGTTTTTATACGAGACAAATCTGAAAATTCTGACAATTGCAATATTGTTGCAATACAATTTTATATAGAGATTTTTGAATTTTAATTTGATATTTAAAAGAGGATCTACAACAACAGCTATTAGAAATTATAGATCCATCATCTAAAGATGCTTCATTTTAACATGTTATTTTAAAAACTAGTACCGCACATTCGTCCTAAAATGATTCTTTGGAAATAATTCTGAACCGTTATATAAGTTAATATTATTTCACATGAATAGAGCTGAGTTGTTTTCGAGCAGAAAGCCCTCCATGGGTATTTTGACTTCTTAAAACTATGACAAAAATTTAATTATGGATTGGGAAAAAAAAATTTGGGATGTGCTTATTAAGATTTCTGCAGAAGCTGCCATGACGGCACAGAAGAAAAGACTATCCCATTATTATGGCAATGGGAGAGCATCGAGAGAGTATTTTAGTATCATTCCGTGTTCTTATCTTTGTAACTTCAATTTGCGATAACTCTTCTTTTTCTCTCACGTTAAGGTTGGTTCAATACAGCTCCTAAGCCGTCATTCTTGATAACATATTGTTGATATATTTTTTCTGGACCCAAATGTCTGTAGGACACTAGCTTGGAAACTAATCAACTAGTACTTCTAATAAATCTTTAATCTTAGACTACATTTACGGTTTTTTTCCACACAAGTGGCAACATTTATACACTGATTAAACCATTTCCTTCCGAAATTATACATTTTTATAATTAAAGTAATCTTGACGGGGTACTTCCGAATGAAGTTAGAGCAAAGATCTGACTTTTTTGTTAAGATCTCAAACTAAAAATACGAAATCTTTTAAAAATAATGCACGCAAGATGTATGTCCTGTCAGATGGTCTTTATAACATATTTTATACTAATTGAGATTACGGGCTTTTCCCTATGGAAAAGTTGAAGATTTTAAATATTCTTATTCATCTTATTCATAAGTTTATATACTTCATATTGAAATTTTAGATAATTAAAATTATTCGTTTCAATTTTTTATGATTTAAAATTAAATTTTAATTAAAAAGCAAGTTACAGTTGTAGTTTGTCAGACCCGACTATTTAGTACTCTACTCCACATTGTTGGTTTTTAATGGTGAAATTAATGAACTTGAAAAATTAATGATACTGTGAAATAGGTTATGGTGAGTGGGTTCATATGGGAGCTAGAAGAAATTATGGATCGGTCCTCGTTAAATTTCGTACAATAAATGTTGCTTATATTTATTTTAATTTGATCAATTTTTATCGCAATACTAACGTGTATGTGAGATTTAATAACTTTAAAGTGGTATTTTCAAGGAGAGTTGAATGGAGCCTATGAGAAATAATGGACCGATTCTCATATACTTTAGCACAAGCTTTTAGGATATTACATTATTAAAAAATTTATACCTTGAAAAAATCAATCCTAAGTTACGCTTCTTATTTTCAAATTTAGCTATTTCCCATATATCTCTGCTTTATCGTTGTATATTCATATATATAGGGGATTGGACACCTTTAAATCAAACTAAAACACTAAAGTTGTAATCATTATTATTTAAATACCTTTAACGGCTCTAAAGTTTCTAAAATAATTTCCAAAAAATAGTTTTTGGAAATACCGTCCATACATATTATTAAAAATTATTGGGTAAAATAGAATTTCATACTGGGTCATTGGTAACTTCAGGTATTAATACGCGTACACCATTGTACTGTTTGACTCGATTTAACAATGTCAGTTTGACTGGTAGATTTTCCATCATGTAAACTTTCCTAACAAAATGCAAGTGGCAATTTTAAGATATTTTGTTGGATCCAAAGACGCCAACGATGCCTATTGAAATTAGTGCTGATTTGACTATTATTACATTTAGCCCTCATACAAATGTTCCTCCCGGAATGGGGTTTTAAGCTCATAAAAGTTCCTGGTATAAAGCGAGTTTAACAAAATTTGGTACAAATAATTCTTACAATATGATGTTCTTATTTATGTGAGGATCAGTCCATTATTTCTTATAAATCAAATATAACCCTCCCTTAAATATATATTTTTGAAGGTATTTAATATCATATGTACTTCGGTATTGTAATGAAAATTGTTCAAATTAAATAAGCAGAAATTTATGTATAAATATTCGATTCACAACTTCATCTATGTCCTGTATAATCAATCACTGAAAAATTTTTTTCCAAAGGCACAAATCCCACATGAATGTAGTATCCTAATAAAATTCTGCACTTTAAGCGTTAATTAGCAAATTAATTTATACAAGGGCCGTTCAACAATTTTCGGTCGCTACAAAGTAACAATGTGGTACAGGGTATTATAGTCAGGATTTCTCTTAACAGATATATATATTTTGTACCATTTGGAAAAAAATCCAAGTCTAGATTTTTCAGAAATTCATCATTATAAGAAAGATTTTTACTTTCCAAGCTTGTATATGAATTCTGCCCCATTGTGCAATGTAATGATATATAATGTGAAATCGATCCATTACTTTGTTAGTCTCAAATCATTTCCATATTAAAAAAGGCATGGAAATCCCACTCCTTTGAAACTTTCATATATATAAAATCAGATTACATCCCAGTTACACCTTTTAAGGAACTTTTCCATCTCCACCCATATTAACTGGCAAATAGACTCCACTATATTTTGTTTATATATGAATTCTTGTTGAAAATAGAGTTTGTTTTTTAAATCTTTTTTTTTATTTTATACTTATTGTTCTATTTTTCTGATATACCATTTTCTCCCTCCTCTATATTTATTTATATATATTTTATTTGTGTTCGTTTTTTTTTTTTTTGCTATTTGTGTACCATAAAAAAGGACACAAAAAATGCAAGAATAAACATGTGTAAAGTGCATTTTTCAGGTAGTTTGTGAAGAGTTTGTAAACACAAAAACCTGGTTTTCTTTATTCTCCTCTATTACAACTCGTACACGTTTTTCCGCATTTTTTCGTTTTTGCTATAAATAAACTGTGATTTTTTTTGAAAATTTCTTTATAAATAAAATAGAAGAGAAAATATAGCCCAACAATTGTAGGAGTATTTTTATTCGCACAATATTTTTTGCAGAAAAAATGGAACACCCTTCAGATGCAATAGTCATTAGATGTGCACCGGTAGTTGTTTCACAGCATTTACTTGGAACTTTATGGATTTTTTTTAAATTGAAGAAAAATATAGGTAAAAGTGGTAGAAAATACCTAAAAAGAATTGGTTTAATCAATATCAGCATTATTTTAAATCTGTATTATAAGCAACAAAATCAGCGATATGGGAATAGGAAAACATTATGACCAACAAATCAAAATTATCAGAACAAATCCAAATGATGTGAATTTCCAATGAAACCCTATAAAGAAAAAAATGGTAATGTAGAAAAACAAATGATTGGACATTCAAATTTTCATTGGATCCGGAGTGATATTGGTTTTTTAATTTTTCGAAATATATATTTGTATATTCTACAAATAGTAGTATCAGAGTGAAAAACGACTTTTGAAATCACCAAACATAATTGGAGTTAACCAACTGTTTCCTCATCCAGAAAAGTTTCTAATTAGTGGATTGAGTTGGAAGAAAATGATACACTGTGCGATCTTTGGTAATAATTCCGTAACTTTTGAACCGGTAAAGATATCTGAATGAGATTTTATATAGCCAGAGCTGAAGTTTTTTTAACTATTTTCCATGATGCAGGAATTTAAAAATATTCCTACTTTACCATACGGAAATGCCCAAAATTTCAACCCGATTAATAATAAACAGGGTTACAAATGGGTGAAAATTTATTTCGACTTGAATATTTCCAAATCTATAAGAGGTAATCTAAGCATATGTAACAAATTTCTTTTCTCTCATTTCATAAATGGATTTTGGCGAATTTTTAAAAAATCGACGTATTTAGAAGGTCACTGTCTATGCCCCTATCTATCGCACCAATACATTAAATAGACTCAATACTAAATTACGATTCTAAAAATACGATACAACTTGATCACGGTATCTAAATGTGAATTCCATGAAAATTTTTTCTTAGGAATTTCGCCTAGTAGCCTAGATATATACCTATGACCTGACTCATGAGTTGAATCGAGCGTCCCTGGTTGAAAGCAGACCACATCTTTTTGACGACTCTGCATGTGTTCACTCTAGACCATCTATCTCCGATCTGTTCAAGAAAGTAATTAAAAATATTGCTCCTAATATGACCAAGTGGAATTGCAACTGTTGTTGGATATATTGCATACATAGCTCAACGGCCTGCTCATTACCGAAGTGGTTCCCATTCGCTGGAATCCAAAATAGTGTAATGTCGGATGTCCTAGATAAAGAAGGTTCTATCAAAGTTCAAATATAGTGAAATATAATCAGATGGCATAATGAGATTATTCGGCAGAGTGCTCAAAGTCTTCGCATGTCAATATGCTGCGGATTTCCAGCAATTTATGGCTGCTTGCAGATGTGGCCATTATATATGCTGCGAATTTACAGCAATGTGGATAAGATGCAGCACGGTATTCAAAGCCTCTGAAGAGCTCGTCCGAAGTGTACTGCTGATTCCTATACAATTTGATCTTTGTACCTTAAAAGTTGATCTATTACATATCTCTTCTTCTAATATACTAGAAGATTTAAAGCGAATAATTGTAAAAGCGAAATCATTGCAAATGATAAAGGAAATGTAAAATTTTTGTATTAATTCATAATGCGATATAACGTTTAAAAATCAAGTCAGACTCCCATGATGTAGAATTGTTTTAAGGAATGAAGTTCTGAAAAAATGGATTTTTTATAGCAACATTTATTTACTGATAAAACTTCATGAATTTTTTTAGCAATGAGACAAACAATGTTGCACTAATAAAAATTATAAAAATGAGCCAAAATAATGAGGCCTTTCACACAGTAATAAATTCCAAAAATTCATTATTTTTGAACTGGATGCTAATATTGATCAGGAAAAATCTTTCGAATATATAATAAAAAATCGACACAATTTCTTGAAAAAATTTGAAAAAATGATATTTATTAAAGGTTATAATACTTTAAAAATGTTTAAAATTGGATAAAAAACACAAATTTGGCAAGAGTTAAAAAAAATAATGTCCTAGATATCCTTTTGAGCATCTACCACTCTGCTAGTGGACCTCTGTGGTCGAAGTTATAGTGCTACACTCTTGTGTTAAAATTATGATAAATTTCATAGAAATCCATTTAGTCGCTCATAAGTTACAGATTTTTTTCCAAAAAATCGATTCTATCCCACAGTGCAATGTTACTCTTCTAGTTTTGCTGCTGGTATTTCAAGGATGCTAAATGATATACAAATTCCCTTGGTTTCCTCAAATCATATGAAATCATTTTAGTAAATATTCTTTACAGTTCTCACAATTATTTCAAAATTTATAATGCTGAAGGGTATTACGGATTCAGTGCAACCGATTATAAGTTTATGAATTCTTTTTAAATTATTAATAATTTTTTTTAAGTTAAATATAAATTATGCAACTTTTCGAAAAATAAATCTTTTTTATTTTAATTGTAAACAAATAAATTTAACATTTAATTTAAATATTTGTTTATAGATTCCACTGTAATTAAATATATTTTTATTTAATTTTGATTTTCTGCAAATAATTTTGCTAATTAAATCCTGAATAAAATCTCTATGTCCATAATTGGTTTTCTGTTAAATTTATTTCGTTTGAAAAATTATTGATTTTATTTTAATTTAATAAAAACAAAAAAAACACAAATAAAAAATTTAAGTGTGTGCGGGTGTGTTGTGTATTTACACAACATAATAAGAACTTTGTGCCATTTGAAAATAAAATAAACAAATAAATAAATAAAATTATTATATGACTAAAATAATATTGTTTATAAATATTTAATATGATTTAAAAAAATTGATATTTTTGGCATTTAACGAAATTTCGTACTCAACAACCGCCAAATGATTACAAATAAAAATAATTGGGACATAAACGGCTAAATAATTCCTTTTCATTTTCTTTATTATAGTCCAAATAGGATTTAATTTAAACTAAGGAGTGAGATCGAATAATTCCTAACATATGTGTAGGCATGTATGTATTAAAAAGGAATCAGTTTAAATCACTAGTGATGCAATTATTAATAGTTTCGGAAACTTTTCCATTAATGTCATCTACCAAACTTTTGGACACCTCTTCTGTACTCTTCAATTCTCTTATAACATGAGCCCAATATACAGGACTTAGCTCCGAACAGTTTGGATAAGCTGCCTCCCTCGGTATTAGTACCACATTATTATTCTCATATCACTCAAAAGCTCGTCTGCCATAATGAGAGCACACCAGATGAAGTCCAAAATATTAGTGGAAATATTATGAAGTTTTATGAATGGAAGCAGCCTTTTTTGTAAACATTTCTTGATGCTTATTCTGATATTTATAGAGAGCGTTGTAAAAAATATTGGCTTCTCTTGCCACAACTAATTATTGCTTGTCATACCAAGATCTTTTAAGAAAATTTTCACTATTTTTTGGGAATTCAATTTTTCTTCAGCATTCTTTTGAGCGAAAAATCTGCCAAAACATACGTTTCATTATTTATTAAACAGCAAGAATATTTTTTTATAAAACTTAACTTCAGTTCCCGTGCTCTGTTTTCTGTCTTTAATTATTAGCAATGTTCATTTTAGAAACTTTTTGGACTTTAACCTTTCGTACCAAATAGTTGGAGCATTGAGTTTACCAGGGTGCTTTCTTAACGTTTGGGTTGGGAGCTCTTTTGGAAATGCTTTCTATTATTTTGGCTTTAGAAGCATCATGTGGATAATTCTTTCTATCAAGCGACAAGTTCTTCCTGTACTGTTTAATAACATTGGAAACAGTTTTGATGGCAGATCTTTAAGTGCTTGGCCAACATTTAAGCTTTGTTGAACAAATTTAGTAATTTTAGTACATACTTTTGATCACTAATTTTAATCAGATTAACAATATATTCATTAATTGATATTAAACATAATAACTGACATATTTTACGCAGGTAACTTGATAAAAATATCAAATTTTACTTGAGTTAATGATTATAATGAATAACGTGTGTTAAATATTTTTTTGGTGTCATTCTTTTTTTTTTTAAGAGAAATTTGTATGAGACCCCTTAAAAAATTGGACCAAATTCTTTTAACACTGTAGTCAATAGAGGGTTTCGGAAATCAGGACTTACGTCGACTACACTTTAGTTTAATTGCTTTAAAACTTTTGTTCTCAACATAACAGTAATTTTTTCATAGGTCCCATACAACCTCGCTTCAAGTATTACTTTGAAGGGCTTTAATCTCACAAATACGTTGGTATTGTAATAAGAATCAGTCAAATCCAGACAAATATAAGCAAAAATCAATGTGGCATATTTCTATATACACAGTCCAAAAACTAAATTTTTTTGTCTTCTTAAAGACAAAATCTCAATTTCACTTCACAATTTTCTCAGTTAATCGCAAAACTTTTGTCAAAATCAATTTTTTGTATGACCGAAAATGTTCCAATAGATAAATTGGTTATAAAATTATATGTTACGTAATTTTTTTAAGAAAGAACAATATTAACAAAAAGACAGATAAATCTTATATACAAATAGAGAAAAAATCACAGTGATCCCAAAAGGTCTTTTTGGAAATAATTCTATAAATCGAATATTTTTTAACGAAATTTTACGCGGATATTCTTGAGGTGTTTTCCAATTGATTTGGAGAAAGACATGTTTCTAGTGAGTACTCCGGTATGGCGATTTTTTTTTTAAATCGCCATATAGCCTAATAATTCTCTAAAAAAAATATGCTCACATATGTGGAATAACTCTTATAATTTAAGAGATATTTAGACCAAAGTAAAATTTTGATAATTTTTTTTTACAGGTTTTTTTTTAATTTTTTGAAATTGGTGTGCTTTAATCGGGTTCGAAAAAAATCGAAAATATCGCCTGAATTTTGTACAAAATTCCAAAAAAAAAAATCGTGCAAGAACCATACTCCTATGTGGATTCAATATATTATTTTATAACAGCAGGATGAGCATTTTACTGAAAATTACTTCAGCAAGTTTTCTCCGGATTGAATTTTTTGGTATTTTGAATTGAAAAAGTGAGAATATTTTTAAAGGCCTACATTAAAGACAACAGAGTTCATATTATATTCAAATTTCATAAAAATATCTTTATTTATTTATAGAATTTATTTAATGTCAAATTTAAAAAAAAAAAATTTACATAATTTTACCGAAAATAATAATTTTTGATTTTTTCAAAAATTTGTTAAAGTTATTTAGTTTAAATAACTCAATACATACAAATTAAACACTTTTATAAAAATTGTACCCTGCACTTTAAAAAATAACTGAAACTTGGCCCCTCCCCAGAAATTTGCACATTTCCATGACTTGAAATAATATTGCATAACTTTATAACCGTTTAACATATCTTAATGAAATCTAAGGTATTTATGGAAAAATTAGGAAAAGCGTCAATTTCTAGCTTTTCCCCGGGTACGAAGCTTAAAACCTATGCTATGGCATTTTTAAGAAATTCCTTTAAATCTAGCAGTTATATTCGAAAAGTTATGTTTATAAAAGTTTTAGAAAAATTATTTTTAATGCTAAGACTTCATTTGATTTAATAAAAATATTATAGGCCGACTAAAATATTTATTCTTTTAATTTTGTTTAATTTTTTTTAAAAAGTAATGTATGTTTATAGGAATAAGCACCAGTTAATTGCAATTGGCTGCTTTATGGCAGAAAATATTTAACATTCCGTATATCAGATGCGCACACATGATTTTTTTCACATTACAAATACCAACACTGCCTCATACTTTTGTAGTAGTGTAGGGTATGTTTAGTTTAGAATTTAGATAATAACTAAATTATTTATATTTTATACTCAAATTATAAATTTTTATTTCACTAATTTCCTCTATTAGACTTTATTTTATAATTTCGAAAATTTGCAACAAATTTGTTGTCATGTTTTTGTATTACAATTATCCGTATTATGTTTGTAATACAAGTGTTTGTATGTATATTTTATTCATTTGAAAATTTGTTTAATAGAACCAATTAAAAACTGTGTACTGTTTAACAGTAATTTAATTTAAATAAACTTTAGCGCATTTTAAATAAAATAAAGCTTTTGAATTTATTATTATATTTATAATTAATACTTTATATATTATATTTATTTTTGGTTTGGCATTATTACATAATATATAGGATATTGCAGTTTTTTTGATACAAATGAATATTAGAATGATAATACATATTATTGGATATATAACTTAATGAGATGATTTGTTGGTTCTTACACTCTTAATAGTGTTCAATAGGGAAAAAATGATTTCTTTTGAAAATAAATCTAAATCTGTTTGGCTGGATGATTTCACATGAAATTCAACGTATTAATAGCAGAGAAGTAAAGCATTACAACATCGGCATTTGTATCTCTTAGGTATCCTACTGGTGGAGTTTTAAGAGTGCAAATTGGAATTGAATGTCAGAGGTATTAATTTTTTAACCGCGATTTTTATTTATTTCCAAAAATTGTTTACTGTTTCATCGCTCTTTAAATATATGAGGTATTAAACTTTGCACCCCTGCAAAACTTTTTAAGGCATAAAATTCGATGACTGGTATTGTATCTAGAGTGCGATTAAACGAATATGAAAAATTCAAGAATTACAGTACGAGTTACTTATTATTTATTTATTATGTTATTTTATTGTCTTAGAACGACGTTTTGTAAAAAATTGCGTGAATATATATTGACTCCTATTCGCTTCTCACTATTTTGAGGTACTGTCAATAAAAAGTAGCTCAACAGCAAAAATGAGAAGTGAAAAGAAGGCTCTTTTGTTTTGAACTTTTTAAATATTAAGATAAATATATATCACATATTGTACATCGTTCGATAGGGATTTAAGATTAGTTTTTAAGACTAGTTTTTAATACTGCCAAGCATCCAATGAAAGTGGACTCTACAGGCTAAAAACCAAAAAAGACATTTAAAAAAAATTGTTTCCACATTATAAAATTCTGTAAAAATCGATTTAATAAATCAATCATGTTTCCATCGCTTTTAATTGGAATGAAAAGATCAATTTTTTATACGCGCCACCACCACAAGCGGTAAAGAGGGTACGTTAACTTTGTTACTTTGTGTGTAACGCTTAGAAGGAAACATCTCAGGCCCTAAAATTTATATAAATTCTTGCACTAAATCAAAATCTGAGTCGAATTAGCTATGTCCGTCTATTTATTCGACCATTCGTTTGTTCGTCTATCTGTTGTTGACAGGCTCACATGCACCATTATTGGCAAAGCTCAATGAAATTTGGTAAGAGGATCTTTTTATGCTTCTATAATGGTTTTTATTTAAGATCAGCAAAATGTGTTTAGAGTTATAGACTGATATCTGAAGTAACATTTAATTGCAATTCAAAATCTTTTATTCTCCATTTATTTCAAAATAGTGAAAACAGTTTTAAAAAATTTTATTTTCAAAAATTTTTACAAAACATCAGACGCGCGTTACCGTTGAGATTTACAAAATATCGCACAAAAAGAGGAATTATTTGCAGAAATATTACTGATAATTAAGGATAATTTGCAGAAATATTACTGAATTTTTTTCTTTCCCTTAAATTCAGTCGATTTCTATTATATATTTCAAGGAACTATCATTTATTAATTTTCATGATTGTACCGCTATAAGTTTTAACATTTTCATCCATAATTTATATAAAATTTATGGACATGTCCTTTGTTAAGCCAAAATAATGCAATTTCATGAAGTTATATGCCGAAAAAGTTAATTATAAAAAGAGGACAAAATGTGGTAATTGGAGAAAGTATAAAAAACATCTCATGGAACTGTAGTCACAGCAAAGGTTACACTGCAGATGAAATATCTGTGTAGCGTTCACAAAAAAATCAAGTTAACGCCTCTTTAATCATCGTAGTGCTCTTCTGAAATCTTTATAATAAATTTCATGCAGCAAGTCAAACGTTATGGATTTATTTAAAAAAATCGATTCTGTCCCAATGTGCATTATATCCATGTACTTTAGATCATGATAATTTTGTGCTTGTGTATGTGAGAACTATTCATAATTTTTTCTTAAAATACATTTTTTTTACTTATTTGTTCGTAAAAACTAACCTCGTATAATTTGCTTTACCTATTTATGCTTACGTGTCCAGTACATTATTATGATACAAACATTTATATTAAATTTATCTGTTTTAAAGTGAATTTTTCGGGAGGTTTATATGGGAATTATGAAAAATTATATGGACCGATTCTTGTTCTTTTTCTCAGTGATTTTGGCTAATATTTATCTTAATTTTATAAAAAAATGAATAGATCATAACCAATTTCAATAAACAACGTTCTTGTGGCAAAATAATACGATGTGCCAACCTTCGTTAAGACATCTTCAAAACTGCAATCTGTACTTTGCGAACAAACTTTACATGAACAGTCATCCGGACGGACGGACGGACATGCTTAAATCGACTCAGGAAGCGATTCTGAGTCGAATGGTATACTTAAAAGTAGGATTATTTTTTCTGCCTGTTACAAACTTCTGCACAAACGCATAACACCCCCACCACCTATGGTGATGTTGGGTATAATGTACGTTTGATAAGGTGAAAAGTACATGGGTTCCACTGACTCTTTGCTCTAAATACATAAATTTGAAGCCTGCTATTCACTTCTCATTATTTTAAGATCATTTCTATAAAATACAATTATCATAGTCTAAACGAAGTAAAGAGAAGTGAATAGAAGGTGCCATGGAAACTTAAAGTATTCTATGTTTTTTAAGCTATTTTATCAAGTATTGGAAATAAGCATCAATTACCTATTATATATCATTGATTAGGTAATTTAGTCAAGTTTCTGAAAATTATTTATTTTATATTGAGTTTATTTGTTTTTCCATTAATTAAGCAAAAATCATATTAAACATGGTTGTAAAAACGTTAGTTTTGCTGATTATTAAAAAATTAAGTTTTTGTTTGTTGTGTTTATATTAATAATAAATTTATTTATTTATTTATTTATTTATTTATTTATTTATTTATTGTCAATATCTGCTTTCAACATTTAAATCTCCAAAAAAAACAGTTCGAATGTAATTCAAACTCATTTACAATGCAAAAAAAGGATAAATATTAATATTAATATCCTTTTTAAATTGAACATCTCTTCAAAAGAATTATTTTGAAAAACACACACATTCACACACTCAGAAAATGTAATGTAAGTTTTAATAATTGTATTCGTAAAGAAAAACAAATTCATTATTTTTTTTATAAATAAAATAATTCTTGAATATTTTATAAATAAATATAATAAAAAAAAATTTATTTCAAACTTTAACTCTTAACATATGCAATTTATAAACCACTTTTGATATTTGGCCAAAAAAAGAAATAATGCTGACAAATACATATACATTTTTATACCCTCCCATACCACATGTGGTGAAAAAGGTATATTAATTTTGTCATTCCGTGTGTAACGTAGGATTTATCTCAGATTCCACTATGTATATATATTCTTATCCGATTACCTGTCTGTTTGGCACGCTCACACTCACAATAATTCACAGAGCTCAATGCAATTTTATCTGAATATTTGTTATAGTCCTGACAAGTTTCTTATTTAAAATTAGAAAAATCGAATATGGACCGGTAACTGAGGCAACCTCTTAGTTCCAGCGAACAATTTTCGTAAACTGTCAATTAGAAATTGGCAACCTAAAAAAGATTTTGGCATAACATAAAGTTATATGTGAGTGTGTTTAAGGGATGCCAAACGGGACTGCTTTTTTCAAATCCCGCGATTTGGGGTTTTAAAAATCAAATTCCAGAATCCTGATTTTTTCGGGTTTCGGTAATTTTTAGGATTTTCTATTAAATAATAAAACGCAGCAAATTTAATAAAAATATATTTTCGATATAATTCGGAATTTCACGCATAATTCGGGATAAATGAGTCCCAAATAATCCCGAGATTTATTTTTTTCATATCCCGGGATTTCTTAATCCTTAAAAAATACCAGGAATTTCCGTATCAAATTTAAGAGATTGGCATCCCTAGTGTGTATATATGAAACATAAAGTATTTACTTACATGCATTTGCGGCGGAAGGTTTTGAATATTCGGTATAGCCGAATATAGCACTCTTACTTGTTTTTTATAGATTCATTCTATATACATTAATATATGTATGTATGAATGCATGTACATATGTATGTATGTATGTATGTATGTATGTATGTATGTATGTATGTATGTATGTATGTATGTATGTATGTATATATGTATGTACGTATGTACGTATGTATGTACTTAAAATAACCATAGAAAAAATTCTATATTTTATATATTTCAATGCAAATTGGCTTTTAAAAGAAAAACATATTTTTATATAAAATGCTCAATCTTTTTTTTCTATAAAATCAAACAAAACGAGAGTTTTTGTTAAGTGCAAGAAGGCAAAAAATCTATGGCAAATTTTTTTCTCATCCGCATTTAAAATGAACATTTCACAAAGTGTAGTTTTTTTCTGTACAGAACTAAATTGTAGTAAAAAGAATTATTTTTTATTTCGGGTTTTTCAGTATTATTTATTGTGTGTTTAAAGCTGTCATAATAATTTGTTGCAAATTTTCACAATCCACTAGAAATTGGTTGCGAGAAAAAAAGTTTGAAAGAATTTGTTTTGTGGAATTTTCAAATATTTGGAGTATTAAAACAAAATGTTGACACTACATAATGGAATTTAAATTAAAAATATTGCAATAATAATTGTAGAGATATTGTGTTTTTCCTTTAAATTATATGATCAATCTGCAACTGTTTGTAGCTCCTTATTTTGGCCGTGTGATCAGTTACGATAGAAAGATTTTTTTTATGTTTTTGATGACAAAATAAACGCAAATATATTTTCCCAAGTTGTCATAATTGTTTTTATTTAATTCTTCCTTTTTTATTTTAAGTTTTTTACTTTTGGAACATTGCTAAAACAGATAAGATGTGTTTTTACAACTTTAGTAATTTTTGAAATCCTAAATACCTCAATTTTTACCAGAATTTTGGACCATTCAAATATTTTCTTCTTAGTTTTGTTTTATAAATTTATTGCAAGATTAGATCATTTCTGGTCCAGGAAATAAACAGTGTCGATTAGTACCAACGCATCACAAGACTATATAAAAATTTAATAATTCAAATAACGGTGTTTTATATCGTATTTTTCGCTTTTTATTATATCTTTTAAAAAAATCTATTTCTGGTTCCAAACTCTACTATAAAAGGGCAGTTATATCGAAATTAATGAAAAGAGAGCAATTTTTTTTAACGAGCAGAGAAAATATAATTAATAATATTAATTAATTAATTAATTAAATTATAACTGAATTTTTTTAATATCTTGCATATTTGTACAATAAAAAAATAGCAAAAAAACATCAATAAATCTTTAGAGGATGGAAATCCATAGATGACCATCGATACTCTTGTAGTATAAATCATACCACAATAAATAGAAATAAATTTCAATTTTTCACTAAAACTAGTATGGAAATGATACTTGTATTGGTAATCCACGAAAGTTACCTCTTACTTAGATCGGCAAATCTTTTTCACCGGTAAAACGTTCATAAACCGCTGTACTTCTTCGCAAATGAGTTCATACTATGCGCTGTAGTTTGGATTTGTCTTGTAGAGAAATATATTGTCAGTGCAATCAATAAACAGAAGCTTTTAGAATTTAGGTGACGATGTATACATAGTCAAGTATGGCCTGTAGAGCGATAAAACCAAATTAAATTTCTTTAGCTTCTATTTAATTTTTTTCACAGATCATCTAGGCTATTGCTTTCATGATACAAATCATCACCCAGATAATGTGTGAAAAAAATTTTTCTAAAGAAATTAAATTTTCTTTCATCGCTCTAAAGAACATTAGCTCAGAGTTCACTGAACCATTAGCCAATTCCATTCTAAAGTGTACAGCCCAAGCCTAATGGAGCCTTCCATCTATTTATTTGCGAAAGAAGCATCCCCAATACGGAGTTTTCTTCAAACCTTTTGATCAGTAAATCATTTGGTCATCTCTGCGAGGGTTTTTTTTCGTGGATCACAAGTACATATACACTGTTCCATAGAGTTACATTAACGGAGTGTCGAAAGTCTTCCATGGATAACCTTCCATCATTGGATTGTTTCTCTTATCTGTATATTGGTTGCTTGTTTTTAAATCACCAAATATCCATTAGGAAAATATTAAACCATAAACTGAGATGTTATATAACTAAGTATTATAATTTCTTTTAATTTAAAGTTTGACTTGGAACAATTACAATTGATTTGATTTATACTAATTATAGTTTGCCTGGCAGACTTTTTTTCTTTTCAAGTATTTTTCGAGAGTTTTTATTCTCGGGAACCCGTATTATTTCACCAACCTCGATAGAAGAGAATTTATAATTTAGTTCTTCTGGGACCCCCTGGACTTTAGCAAACGCTACTTGTTAATGGATCTTCGAGACTATTTTTTACTGTGTATTCAATAACCTATTCGATGTGGGTTTCAAAATACCGTCACTGACATCATCAATTATCCTTCTGATCTTCAAACTGAGTAGATGAAAATATTCATTTATTTAGACTTTCTGATTAGTTTGTTAGACCGAATTTAGAATCCCTAAGATTTTTGAGTGTTGGCTTGTTTTAGAACCCATCATGGGTTTTAAATCTTCCTCCTCTCCTCCTCTTTATGTTGTAAATTCTCTCTGTTTTCTAGAAAAACCAGTCGCTAATAATAGAGAGCTGATGACTGTGTGCGACACGCTAGTGGATCACTGTTTACCACTTGTATGAGGGGGAGGGCAGATTTCAATAACATAGAATAGATTTGCAAAATCAGCACAAATCCCAGTGGTTTCGTCTCTGATTAAACGTGTATCCATATGACATTGTCGGGCTAAAATCTGATCAACACGCCACACAGAGATCGTCTCAATGGATTTGCCTTAAATTTAACGTAATGAGATGAATTGGCGGAGTTTTAGGAGCGCAAATTAATTTTTTTGATTCTCATTCAACTTCAGGAACTTCTTAAAAAAAACATTTGCCCCGTTCTTATTAAATGTTTGATTTAGTTAAAAACTTTATGATTTATCGCAAAAAAAAGCTCAATATCTCAAGTTAAAAAAGTTTATGAATTTTTAGGAAAATTACTTTTCTTTGCAGAAAAATATCTTCACTTATTTTCATCTAAAATAAAAATTTTCATGAAAACAAATATAAACTGTGTATTTTTCTTAAAAGCTTCATAACGCAGTATGTATAAAAAGACCCGCCTAATTTATACACTTTTTTTTGATGAAAACTTTAAATTAACATTATTTTTTTCCAAATATACAATAAATTTGGACTCTATAGATTAAAAGTCCCATTTTCGCGATTTTCTTTCACGTTTTTTGGGAAGTAAAAAATCAACAATTATTGTAAGCAATTTTTTTTTTAAATCACAATGTAAACATTTTCTCAAAATTTCAGGTAGAAATCTTTACCATTTAATACTTTCTTGTAATTCAAACTCTTTGAAATTTTATGAATTCATAAAATTAAAAAATATGGTCATACTGTCGTTTATTTCTAAACAATTTTAAATATTTTTATTTCAATCCATCCAGACGTTCAAAAGTTATAGATTTATTAAAAAAACATGATGTCGAACAACTTTAACGATTCTAACTTGTTGAATCTTTCCCTATAAATCAATTAAAAACATCCATAAAGAATCAAAAAAAAATTTATTTATGTTATACGATTGTAAGACTTATTACAGTCCTTTAGTAATATTCTCTGTTTAATCAAATATCTTAAAATAAAACCAAGCAATTTAAACCGACTTCACATCGTTCCATAATCATTTTTCCTATTGATGCCAATTACTCTTCCATAAAACATTATTCTAATTATAAAACTAAAACCTTTCAGCTCCAACACATAACTTATCTCAATTGCTGTAGAGCTTTTAAAATAAATTTTCCAAAAAAATTCTACATTTTATTGTATCGTGTACAATAAAAATATTAATTTATTATTTCCAAACCATTGACACTAAACGCTGTTCACTCTCATCTATTTTCTGCAATATTTTATACTTTTCTCCGTTTTTTTTCACTTTTTCTGTGTTTTTAACTCAAAAACGGCAGCAGCATTAAAAACTATTTTGTGTATAAATAGAAAGTGACTTTTTTGGGGTTTCACGAGTTGAGGAAAAAAATTATTATTGTGGGTTTTTCATATAAAATTAGAGGTTGGATGATTTGGGGGAAAAAACATAGTGTTAGGAAGAAGGATGCAATTGTGCATGTGAATGGGAGTTTAAGTGTGATAAAGTTAGATAAATTTAGTAGAACAATTAAATTTATGTTATCAATTTAGTTTAATACGTGAAATTAAATAGTTTTGATTGCAGACAAATAAGAAAAAAGAGAGCGAAAATAATTTTGTTTTATAAAAATGAAATAATGAAAAAAAAAAAATTATTAAAATAAAAATTTTAGAAATAAATTTTATATAGAAAAAAACGATGCAACCAGAATAAACGTTAAGCATTGTCGAGTCGTGTAAGCTTCGACTTTTCAATCATTTGAATCTTTTGCAAATTTAAACTTTTATCAGCATCAGTGAATTACGCGTCAAAGCTGTCGGCTCTTCTAAAAGGTAACTAAACAACCACTTTCAGATTTTTTCACAGTTCGAACAGAACAATATTGCTGATATAGAGACTGAGACCGAAAAATTCTTAACACACGTTTTTTATTAAAACTTTGAATTAACCTTTGTCTGATTAATAGGAGTGACCGGAGAAAAGTGCATACTGAAATTATTAAAAATTTTCGACAAATCCCAGCATGGTCCTACAAAAGGCCTTATGTTTAACTATTTCCAAGACTTGGATCAAGAAGGAATAATAGTTCACGTGATGTTTTAAAACCAAAAAGAAAGCATTTTCAAAAGAGCTTAAAACACGTTAGGAAGCATTCTAGTTATATCAGTGCTGGGAATATTTGGTACGAAAAGTTAAATCTAATGCGGGTTTTAAAACATACAAGGTTTAAGTTTTCCTGAAAAAACGCTGCTAAAAATTTAGTAGATAAATTAGAGTATAGAAATTGAAATTATTTAAAGAATTCTCGCTGCATAATGGATGACGAAATATAAATATAATCCGCAAATGTTTCCCAACTTTCCTGGTCAATATTTTTATGCATTCTGATGTTCGAGAGAATGTTGAAGAAAAATTTAGGACCCAAAAGTAGTAAACATTTCCTAAGAGTTTTTGGTATGGCAAGCAATATGCAGTTGCTACAAGGGAAACCAATCATTTGTTACAGCGGACAGGAATGTAGACAAAAGAGGCTGCTTTCATTCGTTTAATTCATTTTTGGCCTAGTTTGGAATACCCTTAAGACAGTGAGTGATATAAGAACAATAATGTGGTATTTTATTTCTTTGAATTGTGATATAATTGTAATAATTCTAATTCCAAGATAAAACTGTAAATTTAGGGTTTCCTTTTTTAGTGTGTCTCCCATTTCTGGGTGACTTTAATCTCAACAATCCAAACGAGCTTTTCAATATCGCATACGCCTACATAATTAATTTTTTTTAATATTGTTGAATCATCTTTAATAGAATACGTCCACCACGAGCACATGCATCAACTATTTCGTTGCCGACTACATTGCACCGTTGTATCGATACCCAGAATAGTATAAACCTGCGGGTGATTATCAGCCTTCTTGGCATCTCTTTACACTCCAAAACCAAGGCTGAATTTACATAGTGACCAATCTGTCCAATGTGTTCAATAAAAAGGACGATATGCTGATTGGTCTATAATTCTTAGGTTAAGAGTGGTAGTCTTCCCTGTCTTGGTTATAAAAACCACCATAATCTTCCTCAAGCTCCAGCTATGATGTTTGAAAGGTAAAAAAGTCTGCTACTAAAATTGAGTATTCTATAAACGCCAATGCGACTACAAGAATCGTATTCCAAGACTGTACACGAAATCTCTTCCTTCGAATCTTTAGCCCAAATCGTCGATTAAGATGAAAAGATCTCTGTGTACCAATTTAACCAAATTCCAAATTCCTCCTTAATCGCACGCACCACCATTATATGACCGTATTATTGCATCGCATTCTTTAAACCTTTTGCAAGACCTCTACATAGCAATTTACTTTCATCGTAAGGATATTTGATAAGGATACTTAGGAGACTATCCCACTGGTCTACCTCGTTGCAAGTATATTTATATTTACCACCATCAATTCATTTATTCCTTAGCATATGGTTGATTCAGTTTTTCAATGATGAATCCATCTGGAACTGGTCTAAGGATAAGTATATTATATAGATCAAAGCATTATTAAAGGCACACTCAAATTTAATATACATCGCCAGTGAGTAGGCCTTTTTCCTAAGGGGACATTTCTATATGGTCGACTACTACATGTAATTCATTCTTTAATGGATTTCTCTTGATGTCTACTTCTTCTGCTTCAACATGGTACCAACTATGCGTTTCATTGCCTTAAGTAGGAAAGAGAGCTTTGGCTTATTAGCCAAATTTGACTCTGTAATAATTTTCATTTCTGCTAAGTTAACTACATTTAACTTGCCCCATATTATTCCTTTAAGGTTTCCGAATTTTCCTCAATACTACAAAAATTGTATTTTAATTATTTTAAATAAAAATATTAATTATTATTCAATTAAATATAAAATTCAATTAAAAAATCAATTCATTTCAATCAACTAAATCTATTCATTTTAATACTTTCTTCCCCATTTTCTTCATCATCAGTTCCCAGCTAAAACTGAACTTAACAAAGAATTTGTGGTTATATTTTCTCTTTATTTAATGCATCTACATATTTTGTTCCTTGGGGGCAATAAAAAATGGAAGAAAAATAATTTCCTTAACAACAGTCCAATTTATTATGATTTGAATGGTGGCGAATGAAAAACACCTGATGCAACTGCTTCATATCTCGGGTGTATTGTCGTCATAGTAAATCAGTTTCCATACAATTATTACTTTATTTTATCTTTATCATCGTCATCATCATTATTATCATTTTCTAAGAATTTTTCCTGTTCTTTTATTTTCCCTGGAAAGAATACCACCAACAAAAATAACAACCGCAGCAGCATCACATCAATCTTGACAATATTATGACATCACATTATACCAGCATCAAGGTAAGCAAGAAAAACCTCACTAACGATATATATTTTTTCCTGCTTTATCATGTCTTTTTAACGATATTTTTCCTTTTGTTCTTTATTTATTTTAACGTTTTTATTTTTCATTTTTGTTTTATTTTTGAAGGCACATCTTGGTTGAATGTATTTATTTATTTATATATGTGTGTGTGTATCTGTATGCAAAATAGATAAAAGAAATAAAGCTTAATGTTGACAGTTTTAGTGTTGACAACATGATGAATTTATTTCTGGTCCTGCCGCAAGGATGGAAAAGTAAGCAAGTGATCTTTATAGGTATGGCATTAGCAGCTTCAGTGATTGTGGGCGATGGTGTCTTGAGACCAACAAAATAATATAATGCCCATTAGAATAGAGGCTTTTAAGTTGTGGGAAAATTTTAATTTCTAGTCGATTTTCTTAGGGGAATTGGAATCATGTGTTCCTGTATAATTGAATTTTCTTGACTTCAGTAAAATTTTGTAATTTATTTCCTGGCAAAAAAAAGAAAATTAATTTATGTTCAAGTGAATTTAATAATTTCATAACCCTACACTACATGATATCTATAATATATACACCGATCGATTTTTCCTGTATCTATTAAAAGACGTGTGTCTGTTCCAAGAATATCATTCCACAAAAGACCGTAGCACAGTGTAATATTTGAAAGTGTGGTTGTGCGGAACCTATGAGAAATAATGAACCGACCCTTAAATAATTTGGCACATCGTTTAAAATTACTATAAGACTTATTTGTGCTCAATTTCCTTAAAATTGCTTTGTATTTTGAACACTTATGACCTTAACCATTCCAGGAAGAACATTTGTATGGGGGCTAGGTGTAAAACTTGACCCATTATAACTACTTTTAATAGGCATCGTCCTTGAGTTAAGGTTATGACACGTGCCAAATTTCATCAAGATATCTTTCAAATTATCAACTGCATTTAGTTCAAAAGATTTACATGGACAGCCAGACAGACGGACGGGCGAAAGTCGTTAAATCGACTCAGAAAGTGATTTTGAGACGAACGTTATAGTTTAAAATAGTCGTAGCAATATTTTTCCTGAGTATTACGAACTTAAGTACAAACGCATTATACCGCAACCACATATAGAAGTGCAGAAATAAATATTCAGATTATAGAAACCAGATTGTTAAATTTCAGAGTGTGCAATGTAATGAATAGTTCTAAGTTCTGGGTAGCTCAAATTTGTGGGGTTAAATTAATGAGTACGATTTTTACTAAATTTTATACAGGTAGGTGATGTGGGAAATAATACGAGGATCGGACCATTATTTTTTAAAGGTCCCATACAACCCCCTTGGAAATAACACTTTGATGCTTTCGTGTTATGATAATATTTGGTAAAATTAAGATAAATATAATAAAAAAAAAATCGATGTACGAAAATTTACAGGAGTCGGTCCATAATTTCTTCTAGTTTCACTGCAATATTTAAAGAGACTCTTTTCGGAATCCGTGTTTAATTGATGAAATTTCTTCAACTTATGCGAATATTTGAATAATGTGAGTCGTACAGGGTTTTTAAAGTTCGCAAAGCCTAATTATAGCATTCTTACTCGTATCATAATATTTTTTACACACTTAAGCTTAAATCGAAAATCAAATTATATGAGGGTCGATCGTTCATTTTTCGTAACTAACATTTATAACCTTTTGCTGTAAGGTATTACGTAGTCGTTCTTAACGACGACATTATACCTTGTTTTAGTTAACTTTAAAGTAAAGAAAACCCTGAAAATAAAATCTGGCAACATTAAAAGTAGTATCGATCGTTTTTAATAATCAATACAAATAAAAATGTAGCATACTCTTGAGCTGTCTAAAAAAATATATAATTTTTACGATCTGCTTAAACATTAAACGATCGTTCACAATATGTTTCTACATAATCACGTGATTGTGAAAACAAATCAAAATTGAATAAAAGGATTTCAAAATTGATTTCACACGACTGTAATACTTCGGTAATGCGAAGATTGAAGTTCTTCATAAATAATGTATTTACATGATATGGCAATATTGCAATAACATAGACCTATTATTTTACAAAAGTTATTATCTTATGAAGGTGTAGCATATCCTTTGGCGTAATGATTTTATGATTCTGTTCCAAAAATGATCTACAAATGTCACAAAAATATGACAAACAAAAAGAAATCATTTTATTTCTTCTTTTTTGAAAAGTTATGAAAGATTTTTATACCCTCCACCACCACAAGTAGTGAGTGTACTATAAATTACGATCTCCGTGGAGACTCCAAACAGTTTGTCTTTAAGATTAATATTTGACACCTAAATATAATAACTTTTTTTGCAGAAAAAAATATTGCGGCTAAATTATTCCGGGAAAAAAATATTTTCTGATATTAAGAAAGAGTTTGTAATGATACGTTTTCGCTCTCGGCTGGTGTATACTCGCCGGTGCCAGTGGTTCGTAACAAAAATTTATTTTTGTGGGTATGTGAAAATAAAGAATGTACACAGACGTTTTCAAAACATATTATAATATTTATTTTCTTTCTCTTAAACTATTTCTCAAGCTACTCTTTCAACAGATCGCTCTCTTTTTCTCTCATCACATATGTTTTGCAGCTGTCTAACCACTGAACAAACAATTTTGATGACTAGCCGCAAGTGCATCAATAGGTAAGGCCATGAAAGTGGTATAACCACCAGACGCTCCTACTTTTCGATAATTCTGGATATAGGTCTATAAACAGCTTCACAATATCTCTTTCTGCGGAACTGAGAGTGTATTGAGTGGCTAGAACAACGAAGCAGATGCTCTAACTTTACAATCTTTCACTCTCTTAAATCGAATCAACTGCAGGCGGTTTAACTACCGAACAGTGATTTGGTTTATTGCCTACAGTGCTTAATATGCAAATCCAATGAAGCGGTCTAACCGCCAGATGTATTTGCCTCCAAAAGTCTCTGTATGCAGGGCTAGCGAGTTTTACTAGGCTGGAACAACAAATCTATCTAACCACCAGATATTCTGCTTCACATTATTTCACTGTAAAAAAAATTAATCGACCTAAGCGAAAGCTGAACGCAGATTCTACTTACTAAAACCATACAACTCCTTTTTTGCAATTTCTGCTAGTTGATGTTGTTTTAAATTATAATCTTAGTTGCACCTAATAGTAATATCTTAGTTGTAACTAATGGTAACATTTTAATCTTTAGAGTTGTATTCCATTACAATGATCTTTTATCCTTCTTAAGCTATTAACCAGTAGGTGGCGTAACTTATTAAATAAAATATATGTAATATAAAAACGAGGGACGACTTTTATCCATTACAGATATCTAAATATAAAGGTTCCAAAAATGTAAGGACAGTAAAAAGAAAGTACTGTAGTTTCTAAAACTGTATTCTGTATTCAGATTTTATGAGTTTAGAAAACTCTTTCTAAATTTAAAATATTGATAAAGAAATGGGCCAAATCGAGAGATTCTACTCTCCAGACCTACAAGGTTTTAAGAAAACTGTTTTACCCATTTACTTAAAATTCATGTGTAAAATTTTAAAGATTTGGTACTTTATCTCACCCATCGATCCTCTAATTTTTTCTACAGAAACGATTTCGTCAGTTATTAGACAATAACAAATAATTAATAACTTTATTGAGTTCTGTCAATAAGTTTTGAGAGTGTTAATAACAGACAGACTAGTTGTCCATCTAAATGTTATCAAGTAAGCTGAAGTCACAAATAGTATGACGAACTTAGTAATATATATTATACCCTCTCTTTACTATTTGTGGCATAAGATATTTGCTTTAGCATTTATGGGGTGCAGATAATTAAAAAATCACCTCGAACATCCCTTGTGGGGATCGAACCCACGACCTTTGGATTAGAAGTCCAACGCGCTATCCTCTGCGCCAAAGGGACATGTTCATTTGATTTTCCAAAATACGTTATATAAAATTTGGATCGAAATTGTGTATACACAAATTCTAAAATTCTGTAAATGGAACCAGAAAAAGAAGTGGTTACATATTTTTTAAAAATCGATATATTTTGAAACGGTTCTGCTTTATTTGTAAAGATCATTAATAACAAGATGCTTTCTTTCAAAGATTAATAAATTCGTATTTTCATTTTTAATTATGTAAACAATTTGAATATTGCATCAATAACAAAAATTGTTATGCAAATATTGGAAATGTTCTGAAACTTCTGAATATTAAAGAAACGTTAATAGAGATTTTGAATTTATTTAGTTGAAAATGTAAATAAAAATCAAATGAAAATTAGTTTTTGCTTAATTTATTTTAGTTTGTTTAAATAAATAGCGCAAATCGAGGCCTTAATGTAAATACTGTTTTGTTAATCAATTATAATTTAACGTGTATAAAAAGTTATGCTCAACATCCCTTGTGGGGATCGAACCCACGACCTTTGGATTAGAAGTCCAATGTGCTATCCACTGCACCAAAGGGACAAGTTGGGAAACACTGTTCATAAAACTCTATATAAACTTGGGCTTAAAATTAAATATTTTAAAAATTTAATAAAATAAATTAAATTCTTTAAATTAATATTACAGAGACATTTATTAAAATCAAATTTCTTAAAAAAAAACATTTAAATCAGAAAATGATAAAAGCAAAAGAATTTTAATCCATTATCTCTTACAGAGATCATTAACCTCAGGTTCTGAAGGAAATTCATACAGATAATTTAATCTTAATACTTTCGAATTTATTTAAACAGATGGTTTTGAATAAATATTTGCTTTTTAGCTTAAACTAAAAATAATTTAGAACGTTCTTAATTACATTAGAAGTTCTAACACTCAGTTTATCAATAACAATTTGAATGAAGAATACATAGCCTCGGTGGCGCAGTAGGCAGCGCGTAAGTCTCATAATCTTAAGGTCGTGAGTTCGAGCCTCACCCGGGGCATAAGTTTTTTGCATTTTTTCCATTTGATATATTAAATTTATTAATGATTTAAAATATTAACTGAATTATCGGTTTAGTCAACAAAATATGCTATTTATAGTTCATTCTAATATTGTATCGGTTAACGCTTGGGTGCTTGTTATGAAATTGTTGTTAGGTTGTGTACAAAACAACAACAAGCGTTATGTATTTGAATACAATAAAAACTGGTCATGTGCGTAAAACCAAATAGAATAAAGAAAGACACTATTAATGAACGTTTTTTTATTAATGTTGTCTTTGTTCTCCCAGCAAACAATATATTTTATAGAATAAAATTTTTTTGTTAGCATAAATGTGTTTTTATATAAAACGTGCGACTTGTGATTGATTTAAGTAGAACTGTAAGGTTATTTAGATCAGAGATATCCAAGAAGAGAGAAATAAAAGAACAAATAATGTAAATGTATTAGTGTCCAACGCTCTGTAATTTCCGTACTTCTAGTACGATTTTATTAAAATTTCCCATAGTGATAGCAGGGATGTAACCGAGTTTAAGTTTTGAGTTTCGATGTTGTCCCAAAGAGTCCCAAAGTTGGTCACCTCGGGACAAAAAAATAATTAAAAGATTTTTTATATCTAAATCGATTTTCAAAATTTTTTATGAGTGGATTCTACTACTGAAAACCTATTAAAAATCTAGCTAGTGATTACGTTTTAACTTTTTGTTCTTATGAACAAATATAATTTGCTAAGATTTACCAAGACCTGTGATGTTTTGATCAATATTATTGACACATGCAAAAATGAAGTTAGACAAATTATATATCAATGAATCGCAAATTATGCCAACTTGTCAGAAATGTATGTCATTATTGACAATAATAAAATTCTTTGCACACTTTTTGTGGAGAAATGCCTTGAAAGTGTTGAATAGGATTTTTCGCAAATTATTCAATGTTGATCTTCAAACAAAATTTGTTTAACTCTGCCTATCTTTACGAAATTTTTCACATAGATAGATTTTTTGACATTAAATTGGATACAAACAAAATAATGTTTGTTTCTCCTGAAAGAAATTCCGTTATTCCCAACAAATTATCGAAAATTTCCAAAATGTTTTTTTACATTTTTTGCTATATCTTTCTAACCGATATCGGGGGGCAAAAATTTCTGTACACAAACATTTTAAAACATATCAGACTTTGAAGAAAACATAAGTCTTTTAAAATTCCAGATTTGAATTTGAACCAGAAATTAGAGTATTGTGAAGAAACAGGTTGAACTTGAGAAATTCTGTCTCTTCCAAAATTAAAGTTTTTGAATATTTTTCTATTATTCAAAAGCCAATAAAGTATCCTTTCAGAAAAACGGGTTATTTTAATGATTTTGTTTTATAACTTAAAAAGAGTGTAACTAACTTTTTCGGCAAAAATCTTCGAAAAATCTAAATCTTTTGAAAAAGCAAATTCAAAGGCTTATAACTTTTGATTCTATGGAAATACTTGAAAAGTTTTGTCATTAGCTTTTAATAATATAAAAAATGCTTGATAAAAATCGAACAAAATTTGCACTCGCTATAGTATAAAAACTTCGACAAGATCGGTTAAAAATTAAAATTTTTAACTTGAAGCTAAATATCTCTTAAACTATAAGAGATAGCCTACCCTAATAACAAAGTTTTTTAAAGGTTTTCATTAGCAGAATCCACTTATATTAAAAATCGGTTTAGATATAAGAAATCTGTATCGCTTAAAATATTTCTATGACCCGAGTTTACCAATTTTGGGATCCTGTGAATTAGACCCACATTATGTCCACAAAGTCTAAACTGAAAACTGTGAAATTTCATTAAAATCGGCTTAGCCGTTCGAAAGAAACAAATTTCGTGTTTAATTTGAAACACTGTGCGCTCAATTAATAAACAATATTTCTCTTATTACACAGAACGACTGAATAAAACATTTTTTTGATTTATTCACTAAGCCGAGAGTTTTTTTGATGCTTATGATCTTATAAATAAAGGTTGGTTTTTGGTGACAATATTTAAGTTTTACTGCAACATTTTCTAATTTAGTCGATAACCTCCATCACGTTTAAAATACCCAACTGAACTTTGTTGTCTGATCAAGTAAAGATCCAAAAGATCAATGATGTTTCAATAGAAAAATTGATCATAACATTAAACGTTTGTAAAGTGAAGTACGTAATTTATTCAAGAAAGTACAGAGTTATGGTGTTCGAAAATCTGCGCAACCTAAGGCAGGGGTAGCGTAATGGTTTTGGCAGCATTTTCTGCAGTTGTTAAATCTAAAATTTGTTTGGTTCCATCAAGCATATTTCATAACGGATTGATAGAGGGTGTTCTCTCTCTTTAATGGATGAAGTTTACATATTCCAGCTAGAAACTTAAACCTAATGGTTTCAAATTATAGTTTTAAATAAATGTTTAATCTATTTTTATCCTTGCCTTTTTAAGTTTATATAGGTCCTAACATTTGTTAAAAATATGTGCCGGGTTTTTCTCCGAAAAGGGTGGCAGCATTTATTCACCGATGAATTTTTTGTTAAGAACTTTATAACTAAATTTGGATGTACTGCATTCCCATTAAAAATGAAAACTCAGTTTTGGATGTTCTCGGGTGAAAATACCGACCAGAAGATCTGGCCAAAATTTGTCAATTTATAAAAATATATTTTTCTACGTTCTCAAATAATATTTTCTTTTTCAATAAATATTTTCTCTAAGAAATTTTTTCAATGAAGTAATTTCTCTTAGAAATTTTTTAATAAAATATTTTTTTCCCTAAGAAAATAATTTCTCAAGAAAAATGTTCATTACGAAATATTTTCTTTTTATAAATAGCCTTATTAAAAATATTTTTTCTTAAAAAGTTTTTTAGTAAAATATTTTATAAAAGTTTTAAATGATTTTTTTTAGAAAAATTTTCTATGAAATTTTTTAGTAAAATATTATTTTTTTAATAAATTAAAATGTAATAAATATTTATTAAAATCTTAAAAAGAGTCACTTTTAATTTAAACTTACAAGAGAATTATACATCTTGATTCACTAATGGTTGCATTGCATCTAAAACGATTTTATGGTTACATGTACTTATATACAAATTTGTGTTCCAACAAGAGAACGATTGTTGAACACAAATGTTGTTTGCTAAAACAGAAAAATGTTGTGTTCAAAGTTTTGGTATAAATACAGTTGTAAGTGTTTTTTACTTCTTGAAAACCTTGTAATATAGTTTTAAATATTCTTTTGCGCATGTGCAACAAAACCTCTATTGGAGAATTCAAAAATAGGCGTCCCACATGTTTGAACTAAAATATTTCAACGTCGAACATATCTAACACACATGATTAAAAACAGTAATCAACATTTAAGGATTTGTTTCACTCGATGTTGAAATTTTTCACTACAGTTTCAACATCAAACATTATAAACATATATGTTGAAAGCTTGTTTTTAAATTCTGATATACAGGTTTTGTTGCATCTTTTATTGAATTACTGAACATGTGCAAACAAATGTTTCACATTATTTTGAAGGCTGCATGAAATGGAATGATATGTAAACGACACTTGCAACAATATTTATACTAAATCTTTAAACGCAACTGGTTTCTGTTTTATCAAACATTCGTGTTCGATAGTTGTGCATTTATAGGCAAACAAGGTTGTATATAAATAAAAGTAAACATAGTAAAGCGTTACAATCAAACCAAACGTTGGTGATTTATGTTATGTTATTTTGCCGTGAGATTTAATTAAAATTATTTCTTTTTTAAAAATTTATAAAATAATGAATATAAATAGAATAATTCGTTGCGATATTTAAATAATTTCTCTTAAAAAAATATTTTGCTTATATTAATTAAAAAAACATTATATTTTGAAGACGATATTTGGCAACTGTAAGATTCAAAGTTGGAAAAAAATCAAAATCCATTCATCTAAAAATATTATCAGGTGAATTTCGATAAAAAATGCTCCCCGAAACATTTTAAGTGAACGTTTTTTTCTTAATATTCTGTTGAGATAATTTCTCACTAAAACCTTTTGAGGAGATTATATAGAAGTGTATGGAATTTAGCTAAATTTGACAAGAGGAAGTTCTGTTAAGGTTTGTTCTTCAGACAATGAAAAAACTTCTTACACTCGTATTTGGCAAGATTCAAAATATTTAAGTGGAATATCAAAAATGAACGAAAAATTAAAAATTTCGCACATTTGCTGTAATTTTTTTCTAAATAAATATTTAAATTTCAGTATGATGTATATATACTTGTCGATAAATTAGGAAATTACAAAAAAAAAAAAAAACAAAAAACAAAAAAAAAACAAAAACAAAATTTTAAATTCAGATTAATATAACGTTTTAACGGATTTCTGTTTTTCTAACTTAAAAAAACAAAACACAAAAATCAAGTAAGAGTGCTATATTCGGCTCAGCCGTATTTTCAATACCTTCCACCACAATATGTTATGATCTGTAAACATACACTCACAAACGTATATAATACATAACTGTTTTTCTTAAATACAACACTGAAACACTTAATGATTCATAAAATTAAATACATTTTTGGCTATAAATTTATTCCAACTGAACCGATTTTCATAATTTTTGGAGTGATAATGAAGTACATATAACTTTTTATTATGTCAAAGTCTTATTCTAATTTGTCATTTTCTTATTAACCAGAAATCGGTCTATATCTATTGATATACCGAACTGATTTTGCTGATTTTATATGAACGTATCAAAAACAGACAGATGCACATAACTAAATTGACTCAGTTTTTGTTTTGATTCAAGAATACATAAAGAAAAAAAATTTATATCTCTGAAACAATAAGAGGTAAACTACACATAAAGAGTTTTAATAGACAAACTTTTTAATGTCTCCATTCATAAATAAATTTTTGACGAATTAAAAAAAGATCTCATAATTGGCCAACTTTTTAGGTCCACCTACTACTTCCATAAAAATACCTAAAAATCGATTTGGACACACTGTATGGTGCCGATTGAAGTAGTTGAAGTTATAAGTTATTGTTATCTGAGTGTATGTTTAGAATATTTTATTGTCTTTACAGGTCTATTGTCGCAAAAAGAATGTAGGGATGACCTATACCTTACACATGTACGTGAAGGAATAAAAGATACGGAACAGGCGTATCTTTTATTTTATTATTGTAATTACCGTACTTTTGCGGTAATTTTCAATTTGAGATTTTTCATCAAACTTTTATTTAATACGATCTAAAAAATGGTCTATATTTTAACATATATAAAAAAGTACCAATCGTCCAAAATGGGTTAACATTATATTGAATACATTTACTTTATGTTTCAAGTTTGTTGATTATTATTTAATTTTTATTCTATTAAAAATATTTTTCATTAAAAACTTATTATTAAAAACCTGCTCAACTAAAAAAATATTTGATTTCAAGTTTTTTAAAAAATCTACTTTCTTATTTGAAATAAAATGTTCTTTTGTTAAAATGATTTGTTTTTGTTTAAGAAATTCTAATAAATAATATAATTGTTTGCTGGGCTACAATTTTAAATTTGGTTGTATATAACTTATGCTTATGTAGTTGTACAAACAAGCTAATAAAATTTGTATATACATATGTATGTACATATATCGTAAGTAGATATGTTTGTATTTCTTAACAATAATTTGGTTAAAATTAGATTAAAATTAATCATAATAATACAATTAAATCCATAAATAGTTTAAACGCTTTAACAATAATGGAATTAGAATAATAAATATTTAAGTGATTAAAATTTTTGTAATATAATTTATTTAATTAGCATATTTAAGACATCGCTATTTCATTATCATTCCGTCATTCCATAGGGAATCGTCTATTTTGAATAGATAAAAAATCTATTTGTGTACAACACGCTCTTATAGCGATAACATTAGTGTGAGATTTATGCGATTCAATTTAGTCTTTCTGTCTCCCTCGTAATGTTTTGATTATCTTTTTATCTTAGTCGAGCCAAATATTTTTACAATACCAACTCGAACTGAACTAGAACTAGAACTGAACTAGAATTGAACTAGAACCGAACTATAGCTGAACTGGAATTGTACTAGAACTAAACTAGAACTGAATTTGAACTGAATTGGAACTGAACTAAAACTGAACTGGAACTGAAATAGTACTTAACTAGAACTGATTTGGAACTGTTTCAAAAGTTCGTTATAGAAAACATTCTTGTGAGACCATCAAAAAAGTTAGCTTAGTGTCAAAGATATTCTTCTTCTGTGTTAACTTTGCCTATTGACCGGCCTTTACATCTTGACTTTGGTATTTGTAATTGAGGGTTTCTATTTCAAGACATATGGAATCTAATTTCCTTGATTTTGATGATATTAAAATGCCTTTTGTTATCGGTAAATAGCACGGTATACAGCTCCTAATGATAAGGCCATCTCATGTCTTCTCTGTTGAAATCACCACTTTAAAATCTCACAAGATATTATTCATTATTTTTTGAATTGATACAATTATATCCAGCCTTTATGTCAATATAACATTATAAACTTATTACTTGAACAAATATGAACTAATTTCCTTAATCCTCTCTATACATTTTTTCCTCAATATTACTTATGTAAATTTAATAATTAGTAACCGTTCATTTGGCAACTGTTCAATAAATAACTTAAATTTAATTAATATTCTTAATGTTACTAATTCATTAATATCAATTTCACATTAAGATAAACCAACATTACGAAACACTTTGTAAATTACAAAATATTAAACAAATGACATTTGCAATATTTGATTTATGTATGAATGTGTGTGTGTGTATGTGTGTGTGTAGGTATTTAGAAAGGTTATACTCACACATCTATTATGTAATATAATCTACACCTACATATGAAATACAAATATAAATGTCAAATTCACTTGAGATGTAGACGCACACACATTTAAACAAATGACTCAAGGTCATAAATATTGTATAAAAGAGAAATATTTATTTTATTTTACATGAGTAGAATTTAATGTTAACAATTAGTATAAATATGTGTATGTAAATACATAAACAAAAAATGCTTGTGTGTATAAATCAGTGTTGGAGTATTAGTATATGAATGTGTATTTGTATTAATTATGTAGTTTCTTGGAGAGTGCACAATATAGTTGATTATCAAGGGATAACCATTTAAAGGCCTTTGAAATAAATTAAAAGGGTGGAATTTATTGAAGATATTTAAGAAATTTCCTTTATGCCCCAAAATTTATGTTGCAATATAAAGTTGAGTTTCACATAAAGAATTTAATATATTCAGAAGTCTTTCCTAAAGTGAGCTTAATGAAATTCTAAGAATTTTTTATAGAAACGTATTTGATCCATAACCATGTTCTCTGTTGCTTTTTTATTTTTCTATTAATAAATGATAAATAAATGATCCTAGGAATGAGGCCGAAAATAATTTAAAATAAGTTTGACTTCATAATTTTTACATAAAGGAAGTTTTAATTATTTGTGGTCAAATTTCTTTAAATTTTTTACCCTACACCACCGTAGGTGGTTTGGTGTTTGTAACATGCAGAAACAATGGTGTCTATAGGGCGCAATTTTTTAGATATCTCGATGAAACTTGGTGCATGTTCTTATTTTGGCCTAAGAGCAAAGTTTGTTGAAATTGGTCATATATGGTTTTATATTTCAGGTATTTCCCATACAAACTTTCCTCTCAGAAGAGGGTTTTAAGGTTATAAAAGTCATAATCATAAAGTGATTTTAACAAAATTTGGCACAAGTCAGTTTGGCAAGGGTTGATTCACTATTTCTCATAGGTCAAATTAATTATACGAGGGTCGGTCCATAATTTCTTCCAACTCTTGGATAATCCTTCCTCAAAATTTTATATAAATGTTAGTGTTACAACAATGTATTCCACAGTTAAGAATAAATCAGAAAATTAACCACTATTAATTACCAAAGTTGTGGTTAAGGGTATTATATAACGGGCTTAACCGACTATAACATTCTTACTTGTTTTATCTACTTTTTCGTCTTTGATAAAAAGATGACGAAAAAATACGTTGGAACCTAAAATAATCACAATTTTTAAAGAAGAATTAAATAAAATCTCATTTGATGTCTAAAATGTGTGAAAAACTTAAATTTAGATTTTCCTTAATTAATTAATAATTAATTAATTAATATTAATTTTATTATTATTTTTTTAAAGTTTAATTAATATTAAACTTCAAATTAATTAATATTAAACTTTATTTTTTTAAGTTTAATTAATATTAAACTTAAAAAAAAATAAAATCTATAAACGATACTCATTTCAATAGGAACTTTTACATAAAGCAGAGAGCTGTTCCGTCTGGTAATACTTAAAATCGCAATCTGTATATGTTATGATCAAAAATTTTACTTTCTTAACTGACATAGAAGAAAACAATTTTTGACGTTAACCTCACATACATAGTTATATATTAAAATTAATTTGAAGAAGATTCCATATTTTTCATTTGAGGACTTAATTTTTAAACTGATACATTTTATATAGGTCTCGTGGGCAGATATATGCTCCAAGTTTATCCAAATTTAATTAAAATATGTTAATTACCATTAAGATTCTTTCGTAAAATAACAAAAAATAAAAATGTTTATATTCGATTGTACTGAATTATAAATACCCTCCACCATTACAATTAGAAAAACTGAAGTGAAATATATTATTGGTCTATATTTTCAATGGAATTGAAAGATATTTAACCAGGGCGATTTTTAATAAAATTGATTTATAAGTATTTGCTTTATAAGCCTAAATTAGTTTTCCTGGCATTTCACTTATTTTGTCCAAGGGCGATGTCTATTAAAATTGGTTATGATTGGTCTATTAATTCATAAAGGCCTCATATAAATGTCAACCCGAAATGGAGTTTTTACTCCATAAAATTCCTAAATATAAAACGATTTTAATCAAATTTAACATTAAGAATTCTTATTATATTATAAAATGATGTGGCAAATTATACGAGGATCTCATAGGTCCTATATATCCACATAAACGTAGATATTGTAAAAATATTTGGTCAAATTAATATATATAAACCAAAAACGCTGTGCAAAATTAAAGGAGGGTCGGTCAATTTTTTTTCTAATTCCCATATAACCCTCCAAACAATTCCCGTTAAAAGGCATAAATTTCACTAAATGTAGGTAGAATACTAATATAATGTACACATAAGCCTAATAAAAATATACGAGTGCCGTTTAAAATTCTTTCGTAGCAGATTTTTGCAACCAACAATATGGTGTAGGGTATTACATAGTTGGGCTTAACTGACTATAACATTTTTACTTTTTTTTAAGATTTTTACAAAAATTATCTATAAACAACTTTTTGGTCGCAATATAAAAATGATTTTTTTGCGAAACATACCAGAGGTGGCCAATTTTAGAGGATCACCTACTACCCCAGAGTTCATAGATACTTGAAATCCCTCGGATCATTTCCCTAACCCCTTACTTCTAACCGTAAACATTTTCATTAAGATAAAAGTTACAGATTTATTTGCAAACTCACTGTGCACTGTGTAATTTAGGCACACTGTGCAAACATTAATACAATTATAACTTAAAAATTATTTTAGATTACAACTCTTATATGGATATTTACATTAATACAAATACTGTACATATTACATTTTTAGGTTATAACTAATTAGTTAATAGTAAATATTATTTTTATATATGTAAATTTGAATAACTCTTATTTCAGCTTTAACTGATTGTCTAGGTTTAAGGATAACCCTGCAGTTTTAGGTACATACTTCAAATAGTCATCGAACCATTTGAATCACATTATAACTCTAATGAATAATTATTATTACACGGTGTTGTCCTATTGTATTTTCAATATATCAAAATAAAGCGGACCACAATATATTGGGGCGATTGTATCATATCATTTTGCTATATATTTTATAGTCATTAGGGACGACTACTTGCACACCCAAAAACGACACTGTCTTCCTAGAATACACTTTATGGTGAAGTAGTTGAGTACATTAGAGTGTGTCATCAGTACCAAAAAGGATTTTGCTTGTCCTTATAAGGTCTTTTGGCGCCTTTCAAACTGCAGGGAAATTACTAAAGTAAAATTCATATTTTGAACATTAGATTAAATACTAATTTTAAATAAGAACAAAAAACCATAAAATACCTTAAAAACTATTTAAGAAAATTAAAATGTCATTTAAGAATTTGATAGTAAGAATCAATTAAGATATATGGTTAATGATAATTAGTTTCTTATAAAAGCAACTTTTGTCTTTAGGGAATAAATTTTACAAATATTAGAAGAAAATTAGTTTCAATTTTTTATTTTAATCTTAGAAATTAACTAAAGCCAATTAAGTAAATAGATAATGAGAAACAGATATAATTCTCATTAAAAGTCTAATTTAAAATTTACATTTATATAAAATACACTTGTACATATTTCTATAAATGCGGAATCACTTTCTGAGTCGATTTTACCAGGTCCGTTCGTCATTGTGAACAGTCTACAGGTCGCATACATATTATTGTTATTTTGGCTGACATAATTCCTATTAAAAGTCTAATTTCAAATTTATTTTTATTTGAAAAACATTGGAACACATTCCTATAAATGCAGAATCACCTTCCGAGTCGATTTTGCAAGGTCCGCCCTTCTATCTGTCCGACTGGCTGTACATATCTCAATAAAATTGGGTATATATTATTATTTTTGCCTAAGAATGAAGCGCATTGAAATTGGATATATTCGAAACAATATTTCAGGTAACTTCCGTACAAATGTTTCTTCCTGAATGGGGATTTAAACGAAATTTGGCACAAATAAGCCAAATTACATTATGAACCAAAATATATGAGGGTCGCTCTATTATTTTATATTAAGATACATTTAAGTAAAAATAAACGTAAAAACTTGTACGAGGATCGGTTCATAATTTTTTTGGAATTTATTTTTAAAACTCATAAATTTAACACAGATGACAGTGTCACAATAATGTACTGCACACTTGAGAATATATTATAAAATCATATTATACGAGGATCGTTCATTAATTTTTCGTAACCTTTACTTTTTAGCAACAATCTGGTATAAGTTATTAGACAGTCGGGCTTGAAAGTGTATTAGTCTCTATACATTATTAATAATGGGTGGATAATTATACTTCAAGAAAAGTCTGGCGTTGATTCCTATATTTTTTAAAATAATCGTAATCAATTTCTTACGAAATATGTTTAGTTTTTTAGTTGTGTTAAAGTCATTGTGCTTTCGTTTTGGTCATTATTTATATTAAAATTACGGGTCATGTATACTCACAAGTTCTCCATTGGGTTTAATTACGGACTGGAAGATGATCAGCCCAACGAGGTATGCAGTGTTCATTTAATTAAAATGCATACTGCATTGAAACATGTAACTCACCGGTATCATGCTAAAATATATAATCTCTATCAATTTTTTCATCCGTAAAAGAGAGAAATGTATCTCTCAGTAACTCGTTATAAATTTTGCTATTCATTTTTGTTGGAACAAAACATATCAGAGATTTTCCAACTGCTGAAGTACCACTCAAACATCAACACAACCACAGCCGAAATATCGTTTTGACATCGTTTGTTCTCACATTTCATATATTTTAAACGATTTTCTTGATTCTTTCATTTGTGTTTTCATCTTTTAGCGATGACATGTGTGAGGCACGTGTTTGGAATTCACAGGAAGATTTGTCTATGTAAAACTTTATCAGTGACGGATTGCCTTTTGTTTTGTAAGACTCTTCTGACCATTCGCTTATTTTCCATTTTCATTCGTCAGTTTTCGAACACCAAAATTCTGTCCTTTCTTACCATATTTACGCGAATTGTTTCCAATGTTATTAAACAGTAATGGTAGAACTTATCCGTTGATAAAAAACTTGGGTCACTTAGAAGAAATGGTCTACTTGAAGTTTTTAAAGTCACAATATAGAAACTATTTTCAAAAACGCTCCCAACACATCCTGTAGGAAAGTAACTTGATTAGCTCAGTGCTCGGACTATTTGGTACGAAAAGTTCAGATTTAAAACATATAAGGCTCAAAAGCCTGACAAGAACACAGCTAAAAATTTAATGGCCAAAAACAGAATACGGAATTTGACGTCAAGTTGACTTTCGATATTGTTGCTGCGTAATGACGAAGCGTATGTTCTGCAGACTTTTCGCAACTTCCTGGTCAAACAATCTTTGTCGCTAATACTCGAGGGAATATTGAAAAACATTTCCAAAAAGTTCGGGTATGACAAGCGATATGCAATTGTGGCAAAAGACGTTAATCATTCGCAACGGGCTCTATAAAGTTTTTCCAAAAGAGGTTCAAAATTTCTGTGCAAGTGACTAAATAAATAATTTCAAACAAATGGTTTCGTTTTTATTAACACATATGTATGTAAAGAATTTTTCGTTCTCACTCCTTAAGAAAAATATCTTGTTTACTTAAGAGAAATACTTTTAAGTTGCTCTGATTTAAAAATTTACATTACTTTTGGTAGAGAGCAATAAAGATAAACAAAAATGAAAATATAATTAAATGCGTTTATAGAAATTTGCATTAGTGTATATAAAAAGAAATTTCAAATAAAATCTTATAATAAAACAAATTTTGCAATTTTATTTACAACGAAATTCCTCAAAGACATGTTTCATTGCTGCAACAAGAAAAAATATCTTTTTTAAAGGACTCAACAAAGAACACATATTCCAATTATATTCCCACAATTGATGGCATCATCTCTTTGAAATCTCTTATTGCAGGACATAAAAATACAATTATCCTTTTTTGTCCATTGCAGCAGTCACATAAAAATGTATCACTGTGTTAATGCGTAAAATAAAAACAAAGCGTAAACAAACATGATTGTAAATGTGAAAATCTTTATTTTAAAAAGTGTTACAATTAAAATGGAAAAAACGGAAAATAAAACCATGAAGAATGCTATATTCGGCTATGCTGAATCTTCGATACCCCTCACCACGAATGTATATTAAGTAAATATGTTATATTTCTTATATATACACTAACACATACAATCACAGACGTATACACTATATAATATTTATATTATAGATATAACAAAAGAACACATAATGAGTTATAAAATTAGTTATATTTTTGGCTATAACATTTTTTTCTACTGGACGATTTTTATAATTTTTGAAATGTGAAATTTTTGTCCCGAACTTGGAGGTTGCCTCAGATATCGATCTATATCTATTAATATACTTAATAGATTTTTCTGGTTTCAAACAGAAACTTCTCAGGACTAAAGCAAATACTGAGGCAAAATTTTATAGAGCTTTGCAAAGTTCTTTTATAGTGGATATTGAGATTGCTAATAACATGCAGACAGACATACAAACATACAGACATAGCTCAATCGACTCAGATTTTAATTTGATGCAATCAAATCGTTCATTCAGAATGTCAAAGTTAATATACCCTTTTCACTACTTGTGGATGGAGGAGGGTATACAAATATAAATAATTCCTGCTACATTAAATGAAGAAATTGTGTCATACATTTTAAGCCTTTATTGTTGCTGTTACTGCTGCAGTTGTTGTTGTTGTTGTTGCTTTCCATTGTAGCTTTTAAATCATGACATATATTCATTCAATTTGTTATTCATTTCAATTTACAAAACTATAGGCCAACGTATAACTTTGTAATATTGCATATTTATACATGTGTGCGTCCATTTATACAAAAAAAAATATCTACATAAATAAATTTATTGTATAAATGTATAAAAAATATTGTGTTTTAACACAAGTTTCAGCAACAAAAAGAAAAAATTTTATCTTTAATCTTCAACAATTACTGAAATGCCACACCAAACACATGCTATTTTTTTGTAAGGGAAAGAATAAATAACCTCTAAAAATCAAGATACAGAAATTTTCTATATCTAGGAAATTTTTTCGATTTCAATCGATTAATTTCCAAAGGAAATTTTTCGATTTCAATCGATGAATTTCCATAGGAAATTTTTCGATTTCAATCGATGAATTTCCCATAGGAAATTTTTTCGATTTCATCGATGAATTTCCATAGGAAATTATTTCGATTTCAATCGATGAATTTCCATAGGAAATTTTTTCGATTTCAATCGATGAATTTCCATAGGAAATTTTTTAGATTTCAATCGATGAATTTCCATAGGAAATTTTTTCGATTTCAATCGATGAATTTCCATAGGAAATTTTTTCGATTTCAATCGATGAATTTCCATAGGAAATTTTTTCGATTTCAATCGATGAATTTCCATAGGAAATTTTTTCGATTTCAATCGATGAATTTCCATAGGAAATTTTTTCGATTTCAATCGATGAATTTCCATAGGAATTTTTTTCGATTTCAATCGATGAATTTCCATAGGAAATTTTTTCGATTTCAATCGATGAATTTCCATAGGAAATTTTTTCGATTTCAATCGATGAATTTCCATAGGAAATTTTTTCGATTTCAATCGATGAATTTCCATAGGAAATTATTCGATTTCAATCGATGAATTTCCATAGGAAATTTTTTCGATTTCAGTCGATGAATTTCCAAAGAAATTTTACGATTTCAGTCGATGAATTTTCAAAGTAAATTTAAGATTTTAGTTTTTCGATTTGGATCGACGAATTTCCATAGGAAATTTCTCGATTTTGATCGACAAATTTCCATAGGAAATTTTTCGAATTCAATCCACGTATTTCCAAAAGAAATTTCTTGAATTCGATCGACGAATTTCCATAGGAAATTTCTTGATAAATTTCCTTTAGAAATTTGTCGATCAAAACCTATAAATTTATATTAGAGTTTCGAAGAGCAAAATCAATGAAAAATCCCTAGAAATTTTTTATTTTGGAATTTTTCAATTTAAATTAATAAATTTCCTGTAGAATTTTGTCAATAAAATTTTTCCCAAAGTGTAGGTTTAAACAGCTCTGTCCCCTCTTTTATGATGGTACGTATTTATAATTCGGCGAAATTACAAAAATTAAAGAGAGCGGTATATAAAATTGTGTGCATGTGTTTTTGATTGTTTCCAAAGCTAAAAAAAAACAAATGCACTGTCCTTATTCTGTTATTTGAATGTGAAATTGCGTTATTCTCTTTTCTGAGTTTGCTATCAGTTGTTTTTGGTGGAGCTATTTGCATAAAGTATTACAAATCTGTGTAGTAAATTCAAAAATTTGCATCAATTTGTTTTATATGTATGAAATACTTACACACATTCACTCATTCACTCATTCAGTCATTCATTCATATTTACAATTGAACTCAGTTGCTATGCCTACACGCGTTTTCATATGAAATGAAATATATTTGTGTAGATACAATTGTATCTAGAAATTCATATTGCATGGCATGAATATGTGGAATGTTGTAAGTATTCATGGTTCGTTGGTTGGTTGTTTGGTTAAATGAATGAATGAATATGAGTTCATGGCATCCCACATGCAATTGCTAACACTTGATCATTTAGTGACATATTTGCCAATCTTTTACTTTTTCAAAAAACAACTTTTTTTTTTTAGTTGGTTTGTAATGTGTGTATGTGTGTTTTTGTATTTTTATTATTTTTTCCGCTGCCATTAAATTTGAGATTGAATGAGTGCATGTGTATATGTATGTGAGTATATGTGTGGTATATTTGTGTATCCAGTTACAAGTCATAAATCCTTTTTGTGAAAAAATTGAATTTTATGCCTCATACTCCTAAACACATCGACTCATTCATATAAAAAAAAAATTTGATACTTTTTCCATTTTGGCTTCATTTATGTCTGTAAATCACTTTGTCTGAAATATGAAAAAAAGAAACTGCAACGAATCAAATAGAAACGAACTGAACTGAACTAAACTGAACTTCACACAACAGAACAGAACAGAACAGAACAAAACAGAACAAAGCAGAATATCAAGAAACTAGATTTATTTTTGTAGACGATGTCAGTAAATTTCAAATGAAAAATTATACTTTTCATGACACTACAGCAAACAACAACAATCATTGCTGCTGCTAAATACTAAAAGGGGGTGTCTGTTGTTGTTGTATAAGTAGATTTTGTTTTTGTTTTTCAATATTTTTTCGACTTTTCGATTTAAGTGAAAATTCCTCAAATCAAATGTTTTGAATGTGTGAGTTTATGTATTTACAGTTTTTTTTCCTTTTCTTCCAGTTAGACAGACAGATCGTTGGACTCGTAAATCGTATTGATTTTGTGAATTTTATGTGTAGATTCACTTTTATGGCTCAATCAATTTTTTTCTCCTTCATTTCAATGTTTAATCAATTAGTTTTGAAATTAAATACAGTTTGATGGAGAAAGATAGAAGATATATTGTCAGTTGGTAGACGTTTTATTAAAATTGATTTGAAAAATTTTTACCAGAAAATATAAATCAAAGTTGATGAATGAATTTGTAATATAAGAAATCAAAATGATGAGAAAATGTTATAAATTAAAAGGAGGAAAAAAATGCCGTAATGTTGTCATGAAATAAAGTATTTGAAGTCACATGAAAGGATTTTAATTACATTTGGTATTTTAAGAGATCTGACATTATTGTCATTGATAACTTAATTAAAAAAAATACATTAAGTTAAATAAAATTAAGGAAAAGTTTACACTCAAAAAAAAAAAAATGAATATTTCAAAATTTATTTAGGTAATTGTTTAGAAGGTGGGGAGTGAGATCAAAAAATTCTTAACATACATTTATATTATAAAAAACGAACTACTAAACTTAAAGTTTTAAAAATTTCTTTTTTTGAATGAATTGTTACAATTAACCATTTACACAAATATATTTATGCCCTACACCACCAGATATAATCACTTTCTGAGTCGATTTAACGTGTCCGTCGTCTGTCTGTTTGCCTATACATCCGTCGGCTGACTGTCAATGCAAATAGTGTGAATACTCTACAGGTTCATATTATAACAGTGGCAACAAGAAAGCCTATTGAAATGGCCATGTTCGGTCAATATTTCAGCACATTTCTCCCGGAATGAGGTTTGAATCTCGTTAAGTCCTAAATAATATGATATGCCAAATTTTAGAGTGTCACTCATTACTTCTTATCTTATCTCCGCTTTTGGATACCTTTTTCTAAACTCTTCAATTTTCTTTTACAAGATCCATATTCCCCTCGGCAGTTAAGAGGATTTGCCTCTCTTTGTACAAATACATTTTATTGATCTTGTACTCAAGGCTTGTTTACCATAGTGATAGGATACCAATAAGGCCAGAAATAAGTGGTAACATTATGAAGTCTTATGAATGGAACCATTTTTTTGTTGAAAACATATGTTCATGTATTTCGGTGTTTATAGACTCTAAACTTTCTTTAAATTCTCTCGAGTATCGACACATTTTTTACCTGAAAGTTGTTTCAATCATGAGTTTCGTCATCCATTATGCAGCAAAATTATATGAGGGCCTATTTTTGGTGTCTAATTTTTTAGCACCGTTCTTGTCAGGAA
>PYHX02000158.1:46577020-46613465 GCA_004302925.2 Cochliomyia hominivorax
CGTATTTCATCAGAAAAGGCTCAATTTGAAATTGCAAAAGCCACAATTATTTTAATGATTCTACCTACCAGCTTTTGCAGACATTGACCTCCTATGACCATATATTTAAAGGAGAATTACACTGAGCTCTGGATTCGATAGCTTTTACGAATTGTGAGTAGCCCGATAGGATAGTTTTACATCCAACTAGACAAAGAGAGTTTGAAGATATAACCCATATACAAAGCCAGATAAGGAAAAAAATAGAGTAAAGTCTTTATGTTAAAATTTTAATTTCGCTTTATATAACGTCCACCACCGAAAGCGGTAAATAGAGTCATTTCGGTTCTAACGTTGAGAAGAAGAATCTGTTCGAAATTTTCAGGAAATGCTGATCTTCTGTGGTGTGGAAAAAAATTATTGATTTATTAAAAGTATTTTTACAAATTCCTAAAATGTGAAAAAAATCTCCAAAAAGGAATAGTTTAGTTTTTGGCCTATAGAGTCTACATTTATTACAGCCATTATCAACCGATTAAAATTCAGTCTTTGCGACTTAGAAAACAGAGGTAAAATTCAAAATTTTGATTAAATTTATTCAATTTTTACAAAAGCCTTATGGGTTTCTGAGCTTTCCAAATCTTTATTCTGTTCTAAAATTCAGCTTTTGGGACTTAGAAAACAGAGACAAAATTCAAAATTTTGATTAAAATTGGTCAAATTCAAGAAAACTTTCCAATACAAAATTTAAATTAAAGAATTCCATGTAAATATGCATTACTTTTAAATTATTTTAAGAAAACTTTCATTTCATATGATTGAAAAGGATGCTTCGGCCACAAAAAACTTTATTTTTTCTATTTTTAAATTAAAATATATTTATCCTTGAACTGGGTAGATATATTGACCTCATATAATTATGCCTTTTTTCCAATGTAAGGAAATTTGAACAATATATGTGAAATGCTACGCTCATCTGCTTTCATTATGTTAAATTTCATTCAAATCCATACAGCCGTTCAGAAGTTACAGATTTATTTAAAAAATAATTCTGCTCCATGAAGGATTTACTTCCAAGGCATTAATGGTGTTGCGTATTGTTTTTAATTCGTATCGAAGCATCATTCAAAGAAGTACTTTTGGCTCACTCATTATGAGAAGATAGATATGTATATGAGAAAAATCAATCTATAAAGCATGTTAAGTAATTTATTTAAAAACCCGACATTTTCAGAATACTGGTTTTCGTATTATTCGAAATATGGGTTTTCATAAAACCATTTTCGAATATGGTTTTATCTCAAAAAACCGGTTAACTGGTTTTTGTTTGACTATTATAAATGTATATGTATATGGTTTCGTATATATTTAGTACTTTGCTCTTGTAACACTCGGAATGAAAAATGTTATATTTTCTCGCGGAATATACTAAAATGAAGCTGAAAATTTTAAAATGACTTCCATTAAAAACCGGTTAATTGGCAGAAAAAATAACCGGCATGTCGAATAATTCGAAAACTGAAATTATTCGAAACTGGTCGGTTTTCTGTTATACAAAAACTCTAATGTTTAAAATATGAACGACAATTTTTAAATAAATCAAAAGAAAAATGGTACGAATTTTTTTGGATATTGATCATTTTTGGACCTTGAGCTTTAAAGATCACAATTGCCCAAAAAATATTTTTGTGATAATATACTGCATCGATGAGATATATAATTAGAAAAGATTGTATGAAGTTTTACGATGATCAGAACGTTCTGTCTTATAGTTCTCATTTAATTTTGCTTTAAAAAATCGGGTCATATTTTAAAAATCTCACAATCATGTGAGTATCATGAAACTAGTTTGTATCAATATATTTTATGAAAATACAAATTTGTTTGATTTAATTCTTTCATCATGATCATATTGTCATCTGATATATAACAGTCAGATATTTATAATAATATTAGGTTTTCTATTGTAAATCTGAAGATCGAAGTCCTTTCAGAAAGAACTAAAATTTTCAGAAAAGCTTACATTTTCAATAAATCGATTCCATTCTCAAATTTTATAAATCCCTTTTAAGTTCTTTGTTGCCCATTCTTCGTTAACTTTCTTTTTATTATTCTTAAGAGAAAACAATAATAAATATCCGGCCACAAGTTAAATAATTTATTTATTTCTCTAAATGCCACAAATGTGTTTGATTTTTATGGTTTGTATTATAATGTACCTATAATACTTGTTGTTTCTATGTTTTCAATGGTCAGTACTACGAAAATCAATGAATTCTCAATAAAAATATTGTTTTGTATTTTCTTCTATTTTGTGTACATTTGGGAAAAGAATTTCTCTGAAGGGCAAAAAATCAAATGTTTGAAACACATTATTCTAACTTTTAAGGAGTCAGAGGGACACAAAAATATGGTTTCATATTTACCATTCATTCGTAGCATCTATTACAAGAACAAGAATTAAATGAAATTCTTTGTAAATTTCTACATCATTAAATTCAGAATGAAAATATCTTTAAATGGACTAAAACGCTTAAATTTTTATTGCAAAACATTCATTTTTTTCTTTTAAGGAAAATAATTTTATTCAGCATTTAAATTATATTCGAGGGAAAACAGCGATTTTCATATTTATTTATATACATTTTGAGAGTGATGGTGATGATGAGAATGATGACGATATTGTCCACATTGCTGATGATGAAATGTAAATGTGAATTTTATATTTATTTTGCCATTTAAGGTTTAACGATTTTAAATGGAAACTAAACCACACTGCACGAATCAGTGAGTGAATGAGTGAGTGAATGAATAGCAAGTAAGAATGCTATATTGGGCTATGCCGAATTTGTATGCCCTCCACCACAGATAAAGGTAAAGAAATGCATTAATCCACACATCGATTTGGTCGATTTATTATTGGGTTTAAATAGGATACTTCTCAGGACAATAAGAAATACACAGACCGAATTAAACTGAACTTAGTCAATTATTGTGGATGTGAGTGTGACAACAACAGGCTGACAGACGAACAAACAAACGGACGGACATAGCTAAACCAACTCAGTTTCTGATTTGATGTAATAATATATGTACATTATGAGGTATGAAATGATCCCCTTTTAACGTTACACACGGAATGACAAAGTTAATATAACCTCTTCATCGCTTGTGGTGGTGGAGGGTATAAAAATGGTTTAAACCTTTAATCAAGTATTAAAATACAGAACTTTTGGTTGGTTGTGTCTATGTGTGTGGCCCTAAGAGGATGAAATAATAATATACATTAGTATATGCATATGTAGGCATATGTGTATGTGTGTTTAATATAAAGTTTAAGTGTATGTAAAATTTGGTTTTGTATGTGGTAAATTTAAGCATAAATATATACACATACGTATATATATTTATGTATGCACACATAAACACCACACACCTATACACTTAGTTTAACAAATACTAATACTAATATGTATTTATAATCAATAGACTTAAATTACAAATACAAATATTTTTAGAACAATTGTAAAGTGAATAAATTAGAATTTGAAATTTATTTAAAAATTCATTCACATACACGCGCACATTTACACGTTTGATCATTTTTAAAATGTTAAATAAAATTTAAAAATAAATCTAAATTCTATGTTGTAAAATAAATTATTTTTTTAGATTAAACAAAATACTCGGGGGATAAAAATTGTGATTTTTATTAAAAATTAATCAAAAGAGATTTTTTTATTAGAGTTACCAAAATAAAGCACAATTTTTTTTCAAATTTTTCATTACGGTTTGATCAAAGTTAGATTATGTTAAATAATTTTAATAAGTGTAACGAAAGAACGTCAAGAAACGGTATAATTTTGCCATTGCCGATTTTAACGACTTGATTTTTTATCAAAAATTTTCGATAATACTTTCCAGTTGGTCTTGAAGAAGTGACATCAACATGAATCCTATTAGAGCTCAAGTTCATCTATAGTATTTTTTATTTAAAGAAGGAATCTATTACATTTTAATCCCCCTGTATTAACTGGAATCAATCGTGTGTTATCGAATAAATATAGTGCATACTGAACTATATTTCTGTCAAGTTATGAAGATATTTAAAATCAAAATAATTTTATTTGAAACATTTATCTAAAACATTTTGAACCGGTATAAAATTCCATATATTTAGATCGGAGGTATTTTTGAATCATTTAAAGGAGAATGAATCTATCTGGTCAGGGAGGTGGTCGTTAAACCCCCCTTAAACTTAAATGAAACGAATAAATATATATAGAAAAACCTTTAATGTAATGAACGTGTCTACAAATCGGATACTAAGAAGTATTCACTTTTCCATGCCAATATACTTTAAATCTCATTCTATAGAAATCATGTTCAAAACAAGTAAAAGTGCTATATTCGGTTATGTCGAATATTCAATACCCTCCTTCACATATGTCTCACTCACAAATGTATATAAAATATAAAAGTTTCTAAAATATAACACAAGAACACCTAATGAGTCATAAAATTAGTTATAAATTTGGTTATAACTCTTCTACTAAACCGATTTTGATAATTTTTGAAACGATAATGAAGTACATGTAACGTAATATTAAGTCAAGTTTTATTCTAATCGATTATAATAGACAAATTTGCGAAATATCTATGTGTTGATATACTTTACTGGTTGCTGGTTTTTAACGGGAAACTTCTCAGGGTTATAACAAAATATCATTGAGCTCTCTCAGTTATTGTGTTTGTGAGCGTGTCAACAACAAACAAACCGATTTTGATTTGATAAAGCACTATATAAACACTATGAGGTCTGAGATGATTTCTTCTTAGCGTGCTGGATGATATAAAAATAACTTTTTTTGTATATTATCATTCTAACAGTCGTCCAACAGAAGGAACTTCCTGGGTATTTATATTTCTGTATGTTGAGGATAATATTAAAATGGTTTGAGCTTTGCGAATTGAGAACTTATGTTTTTATATTTAACTAAATTTTAGTATAACTTGTAAACAGAACTCTGCATCGAGTTCGCAAGTTAAGTTTACATAAAATCCATTTAACATTTTTTAAACCAAGAAAATTATATAAAGTAAAAAAAATTGGTTTTATCATCGAATAAATATCGGAAATTCCTAATCTTTAATACCCTCCACCAATCCACATTTTATAATATTTTTCTATTTCATCATCTTTTCTATTGCTTTTATTTTTCTGTAACAGTTTCAGAGATATACGACATTAAAAATTTCGTTTGCTAAGGTGAAACTACTTCATCATCCAAAATCTAATCCAAAATCCAAAATTTTGTTAGTGTTTAATGTTTTGGTTTTAACACATTTTATACATACCTAATTTTAAATATAATATTTAGGAATTTCAGAGATTTGCGGTATCAAAAGTTCCTATTGTTGAGGGATACAACTACCCATTGCCCAAGTTTTGTAGTAGTTGTGTAGTTTTTATTCAAAATTTTGTTTTAGTTTTAAAAATATATTTTTTTAAGTCTTTTGGTTGTAAATGGTATAGCTACTCCCCTGTGCTATATCGAAAAAGTTTCACCTAAGAAACAATTTGTGTGCAAAATATCATGAATATCAAGAATAAGCCGTTTTGTCATAATCCATGTCTAAAATTAGAAGTTTGGGAAGTTGTCTCAGATATCGGCCTATAATTAATTTTTCTACTGAGCCGTTTTTATGTAGGGAATTGCTTAAACTAATAACAAAGATTAAGTCATTATTTCATTGAGCTCTGGTCATTAATGTGAATGTGAGCGTGCCAACAACTGACAGACAGACGAGCAAAACTAAATCGATTCAGATTTTTATTTATTCCACGAAATATCATATTGTGAGGATATATGGCCGTAAAATTTATTCAAGTAATGTCTAGAAAGAAATTCTTACGACTATAATAAAGTTAAAACTAAAAATAAAGCAAATTTTTGGATGAAATTGATTCCGATCATCATTAACGGAATTTTTGAGGGAACCCACAACAAAAGTTATGTTCATTTAAAGAAATAAAGACATATAAAATATGGAGTATTTTAATAGTTACACATGGAGTGACAACTTTAATTGTCCGTCTTTCTTATGCCAGAAATTTAGGAATTTGCTACCATTACGAGGGAGAGAAAGAGATTTAGACCAAAAAAAATTATCAAAAATTTTTGCAAAACCGGTCAAAAGCTAGTTGGAAAGCAGATATATAAGCTATAAGTTATAGCACTAATCACATTCTTTCTAATTACAGTTTTTTGTTATTCGAATGTCTTTTTTGGAATAAACTGCATGATGTGAAAAAGAAAGGACTAATGAGAAAAAAAGTATATAGAGATAAGAGAATAACTGATTACTTTAGTACACTCCCAATTCATTCCACCGCACTTCATTTTGAATGCGTCAATTTATATCTTCTAGTTTATTTTTAATACCTGAGTATTTATTTGTATTTAAATTTAAAGTTTTGATTTATTTTTATATTTCATTATATTGTTGTTTATCTGTATATGTATTATGGATATATTTGCTTGTATGTCTGAGTACTTCTGTGTAGGTTTTTATTTACCTTAATATTGTGTGGTTGGTACTGAATTGCTTAAAGTATTTCGAAATTGTATTGAGCATATGTGTATTTATTTACCAGTTCAACTAGAAATGTACAATACAATATACAGAGTGACACAAAATAATAAAGACAGCTTTGATGTTAGAAGATATAAAACAATATCTATGATTTATTGCGTTCACTTAAAGGACTTCACTGGAGATTTCATAAATTTCTGCATTTCTGAGTGCAAAAAACTGTACCCAGATATTTATCTCAACATTTTTAAAAAATGTATAAAAATGAATATATGCTTGTTTCTTTGACTATTTGTTTGTTTGTTAGTTTGGGAGAATTGAACTACCAGACTGATATTGTTGAAATTTTTACAGCATGATCCCAATAAAAAATTTCGAAAGAACTTGGGGGAGGGGAGGGGGTTTCCCTCCATATAATTACAATTGAATATCTAAAGAACTATAACAGCGAGAGTTTTCAAATTTGATCCCTACCATAATCTTAGAAACTATTTTACTTGGTTTAATTTAGGGCGGATTTGATCAGAGTTGAGAGACAGACCTAATACAAAGAAAATATTAATTGCTAAATATCTAAACAATCATTGTAGGGAGAATCTTTAAATTCGGTCCCAATCAGTTTCTGAAGTAGCTTTTTTACTGGTCAAAAAATAGATGGGAAAGGATCAGGGAGAAAGGTGGCCCTATATAAAACATAGGAATAGCTTTTATGGACAAAACGTATTATTAAATATATTAAGAACTACTGAAGAGAGTTTAATATATCATTCCACAATTTTACTATTGGACGGTAAGGGTCAGAGGATAAAACCTAAATGACTATAAAAGTGAGAGTTCTAAGATTTCAGTCAAATACTTTCTTAAGACAAATTTTTGCCTGATAAAAAATGGGTCAGATATGATCAGGGAGCGAGGCATTACAGGGAGAGTTAAAATATTTATACCCAATTAATTGAACTAATTGAAATTGAACGGTAGATAAGGTTATTCGAAGAAAACAAGTAGAGATAACCCCATATATTCAACCTTCTTTGTTCTATGAAACTGTTACGATGAAAGTCTTTCAATATGGTTGAACGACACAATGTGTATTAAAAAATATCCGCTGCATGATATTTTTTAATACACATCGTGATCTATGAAATTTCTTTCGTAATCTTGGACTGAGGATAATTTTTTCTGCAGCAAAGCGCACCGGGTAAAAGCTAGTATCATATAAAAATATACTCTTTTTCACATTAAAACTACATAAAATGTCTGTATTTATATTACTAAAAAACACACTTGAGGCTCCATGTAAATACTTCTATAGATAAATATTATTTTCCTAAAGTAAATGAAATTTAAAATAAATACAAATTGAAGAAAAATATATATGAGAATTTTATTTCATTTCAATGAAACGAAATTATATAAGAAAATTCATATAAAAAATAAAATAAAATTATATTAAAAATAAAATTTATTTTCCTATAAAATTCATATTCATATATTAAATAGTAAGTAGTGAGATTGAAAAATTCCTAACATACATATTTGTTTATAAAAACGAAACAACTAAACACACTTTTAATAGTGAAATTGTTATTGCAATTTACCAAAAATGTTTTTATATTTTTAATCACTAATAATGAATGATGAATGATGATTTTCTGCCACTTTGCTCGAACCGCTTTTCTACATTCGTTTATAATTTACCACACTTTTAAACACCCCATTTGTGCTTTTCAATTATTTTTGAACGGGACTCGGGTCTTAGCTTCAAGCCATTTTGAGGATTTGCTTCTCTTGGTACAAATGTCACATAACTTGAGTTTAAGTTGCAATGAAAAACGTGTGTTAAAAATTTTATTTATCCCACTTCTCTGCAGAAGAATCCAACATTAAAAGCTTTTTATATAATTCCATATAATTTTCTTTAAATTATCTAGAATTTCCTTTTTCCTACTGACCAATTTATGTGAAAAAGAATAAAATTAGATTTTTTTCCAATAAAACCTGTTTTACAATGAAATTATGTTTTCTATGTTTTATGTTTTTTTTTTTTTGGATTTTTTATATAAATTATAAGTATAAAAAGAGCAAAATCTAATTAAAAAGTTTCCTTACACAGATAATGGCAGTAAATAAAAAAGTTTGTAGAAAAGAAAATCATTTGCTTGTTTTCGCATTAGTTGGCGTTTTTTGTATGAAAATCTGTTTAAAATGAAAATTATAACCGAAAACAAAAAGGAAACGGAAATGGTTTGTTAGATGTAGGAAATAAAAAAATTAACAAAAAAAAAAAATAAATAACTGTTTTAAATGCCTAACAAATAACATTAGAAAAATTAACTAAAGGAAATTTTGAATTAGGGATTAATTTAACCTCATACAAATTAAGCATTTTAATAGAATACAAGTTTGGGAAAAGGAAGATAAGGAGAAAGAAGGGGATCTGACATCAAAGAGCAAAGATTATGAAAATGAAAGCAAAAAGAAAAACTCATAAAGAAGATATAAAGTTTGAAGCCAAAAGAAATAATTTTAATTTAGGCATATTACAACAGTGCACTGTGGAGCAGAATTAATTTTAGTATATCTGTAACTCTTAAGTGGTTTTGTATGATATTTAAGCTCATTTTGCATTACCTATAGAGAGAAGAGTTGGATGTCAGAAAGTAGAGAAGAAAAGTTAGGAGTGAAATAACTAAAGAGGAGAAAAATAAAAGGTAATATTGATTAAAAATTAGAAAAGGAGAATAAATAACTATAAACAATTGCTATACTGGGTACAATTACGCCGCTAAATCATCCAGAATTTATGATAATATAACATATATATCCCATATCATCAGTCACCATATTAGTTTGAGATTTCTCTTTATTCGCTGCGTCATCCGGAATTGCGGGCAAAGCCACATATTTCTCTAATTTAAACAGTCGCCAAATCGGACAGAGATGGTAGTGAACTGCAGCCAAAGAACGCATCAGGACTGTGAATGAAAAGATCGGAAATCACTTCCTCATCCGCATTCGAAAAAAATATCAATTCTGGTTGCATATATTCCTAAGCAGTAGTTCCCAGTTACCGTAGCAAATCTGTCCCTCACGAGCACTCTTGTGATGTTGAATAATAATGAGATCCTGATCCACAGCACACAGACGAACATTGTGCTCATCCGTAAAGTTCCCATGACATCAACCTCCTGATAACCCTACACATAGTTCAAATCAAACTTTAGTTACTCAACTTTTTTGTAACTGACCTACTTTTCCAGATCTTGACAAATAACACTTTGGATCATCTGACTCAGGATCATCTGTCATGACTAAGGAAAGACAAGATACTGCGAATGTCTATTTAATGACACATATATAGGATATGGGATTTTACTGTACATCTCTCCGTCGGCTTAATTCCTATCAGAGCCATCATTTTCATTAAAAAATGGTAATCTGTTTTTAACTATATCAAATTGCAACGTACCTCATACTAAACCTACCGGAATTTTCTGTCAGTTACTTCAGTTTTGATATTAATATTGCTATGAATTTCTATCATTTCCCTCCCAGAAAAAGGTTAATCACAATGGGATCGCAAGAACTTAATTATGCTCACTTAAACTGTATTATAACTAAATCGATTTCTAAGAGTTTTATTTTATTTAAATAACAAAATTAACAGACACATTCAAAATATTGTTTATCAACTTTTTCCATCAATGAGGCAGCATACGAATAAAGTTATTTTCTGATAAACTTATTCCAAATGAATAGTCGTTCTGAATTAAGTTCATGGCACCAAGTCTGTTCAAATAGTTTCATCAATTTTTTTTTTTTTGCTCCCTACAATCGAATCATTATTAAATTAGAGATACGCTCTTGATGTCGCCATTTATATATATAAAAATGTCTATGGTTGTATATATCCGGCTTCAGTTTTCATGGTTTTCTTTTCAATTCACTTTTTTTCTCGGCTTTAATTCATATGAGACCCAAAATTCTTCAGTTTAAATGAGTCCCTAAATGCTTCTACAATCAAGAAAATATCTTTTTGTGAGAATCTTCAGATACTGCAAGTTCATCAATCAATCTCCGCAAATTAATGTTTCCAGTTTCTTCCATTTAATCTTACTCGAATGAACAGGCCTATCATAGTCTTCTGTATAGAAATTCAAATTCTTTTGAATTCCGTAGGTCATCGCTCATTATTCATTTTTTTCAATTGGTGCTTTCTGAGCGTAAACCGTATCAACTATCGATGACTTTCAGTAGCGGTTTTCTTCAACTGAAATATGGTTATCAGTCTCTATTCCTAGACATCTTTTCTGGTCACATTATTTAAGCGATTGAAGAAACTATGTGTACACTTTCACATTATATGGATGTTCCTAATCCCTCCAATATAATATTTATGAACGCACACTTATATTCACATACACATGCTCATATAGTAAACTATTTCTTTTAAATATTTTTAGGTCTTTAACTCTTTATCAACTGAACTGAAAAAATAGGGATCCAAAATTCCATTGATAAAATTTTGACGAAAAACAAAGAGTTCTTCTTTGAATCTTTCTCTGAACAATGAAATAAGTGTGAAGAGGTTATTTTTAACCCACTGTACTCCTTATTTATATTAAGTAACAAAACAGCAATTCACGTGAAATTATTTTTATTCCCCTTAAATTCTAATTTTAGTTTTATAAGCTGAACAACAACTCTACTTAACTATTTAATTAACTATAATCAAAAGTACCAGGAAATAACGGTAAAAAAATCCCCTAATAAACTTCTTTATTAATAAATGATGTAATACATAATGAATTTTTATTTGAAATGAAAAAAATAAATCTCACCCTAAATCACACACGTGAGCATAATTCATTACAAAATAAATAAACTTTTCTTCTTTTTTTATTGTTGTATTTTCCTAGAAAAGAAAACAAAAAGTGGGGGTGGAGGTAAAAAAGTAAATGCATTTTAAGAACACAATGAAAGTATATGACTTCCGGTAAATCAGGTTGGTATATTTTTAGCACTTTTATTTGTACACTTGTTTTCCTAACAACAATACTCATGTTTTTTCTGAATGACGATAACTTTTTTCCTCTTGTTGTTTGTGTTTATATAACTTCTTCTTCTTATATTTTATTTTTATTTTTGTAACTTAATTTTCAGTTTCTTGGAAAGAAATAGAATGTAACTCTTTTGAGGAAAATTTTTTTAAGAAATGCAGATGAAATGATGGAAATTTATTTTAGATCATACGATTCAATACGTATGATTAATATATATGAGATTGATCATACGCTTCCGGTATTAAATTAATTTTTTTGATTACTCCACTATAGAATATTATATATTAGTGCTGATTTTTGATCATTTTTACAGAATACGGAGATCGCTTATAAGACTCTACTTTTAGATAAAGAAGATTCCATCATTCTGTATGTATTCTTAATGGATCGAATCAAATTATAGTCGAAAAAGTGAAGATCTGGTCCAAAAATTTGGTCAAAAGTTAGCATGAGGAAAAGAAATTCATTTCACATTTGATTACTTTTCTTATACGAATTTATTGTTTCTAATGGTGTCAATAAGGATCAATTCCTAATACTCTTTTGTATTTTGCTTCGGTGTTGGTCGGGCAAAATACATGACTCTTTATACCAATGAAATATATATGAGAATAATTTGCAAGAATAACCGCCAGTACATTAAAAGTTAAGTGCACCGAAGCGGTATAATAACCAGATAGCTCGAGGAATGATCCTGACCATGCTCATAAATATAGTTCCGAAGCAATTTGTATATCCTACACCACCATAGGTGGTTCGTTCGTCTTGGAGTCACTTCCTCTAATTATAGTTATCTGTGAGTTCATGTGGCTAACTGTGCATGTGCACATCGTGAATACTTTATAGATAATTTCATGAACTTTGGAACATAAAATCTTTTGGTCCAATGACGGAGTCATTTATGTTAAGTTGAATATTTCAGGTAACCCGCAAATGAATATAGCTTCCATACAAAATCCATTTGCGAAAATCACTTTAAAGAAATAAAACACAAAGAAATGTTTATTTTTTGATAACTTTTCGTGTCTTTTAGACTTATATAACCGGAAAGCACTACACTATTTCATATGGTTCTCATATAGCTCCCAAACCCGAAAATCACTCTTATTGGTAAAATTCTTTCATTAATGAGAATATGATGAAGCTCCCAAACCCAAAAATCACTCTTATTGGTAAAATTCTTTCATTAATGAGAATATGATGAAGTTATTTTAAATAATTATATTTTATGTAAATCACAATCAAATTCTATGATTAAATATGTGAAGCTTGTATCATGGTGTAGGTTAATATATATTCGGCTTGTCCGACTATTACACTCGTATATTTAACGTGAGTATTATCAATGTAACAATGTAGATTAATATTTCTAACAAAAATAGTTTAAAAATTTATTTGCTTAAATTAAAACAAATAAATTTTTTTCTCAAATTTAAGTCCTTTTCGATATTTGGCTTCAAATTATAATGAAAACCAAAGAGAAAATAAACTAAGAAATCAACATCCAAAACAATGACATTTATATATATACACATACATTTACAAACAGGTATAACTCTGACTCAGGATATACTGAATTGTTATTTTAAAACAAAAACAACAACATGAATCATTTACACTCTTTATCACATAAATGAGAACAGACAAAAAATCTAGACAAAATTTTCACATAAAATTACATACTTATTTACTATCTACATGTATAAGTATATATATATTTTATAGTACATAATGTGTACATTAGAAAAATAATATATTCTATTTCTTATAAAAATAAGTTTGTGTTGACGCTTTTTACATCTTTTAAAATATATTTATTTCTTCTTTGTAACCGCACTCTTACACATACACATACATAATTATTTTAAATGTCACACAACAAATAAGAAACCGGAACAAGTTTATTGTTATTTTATATGTATAAATAACAAATACATGTGTATTTGTGTAGTTTTATATAAAATATTATGTTTACAAGAGTTTATGTGATTGTTTATATATAAAAAGAATGAAATAATACTGATTCTCCATCTGCAAGTATTTTAAAGTTTTTTTAGTAAAAAATAAATTATTAAAAAAATCTCTTCTGTTTGATGTTCTGCTTTTCTTTTTATAGCCTCCACCACTACAAGTGACGAGGTTATATTAACTTTATCATTCCATGTGTAACACCAAGAAGGAATCATTTTAATATTTCAAATCAAAATGTGAGTCGATGTCTATTTGTCTATTGTTGGCACTTCATATCCACAATAATTGAGAGAGCTCAATGAAATTTTGGCCGAGTATTTATTATAGTCCTGAAAAGTTTTTCCATAATGTTAAATTTTGTGTATTTCATTACAATTACAAAAATTATTTAAATCTGTTCAGAAAAAATGTTATGTTATTTCATGAACCATTAAATGTTTTTTGTTTTTGTGTTATATTTAAGAAAAAAGTTTACATATTGTTTATGTTAATGACTGTATGAGTTCATGTGTATGTATGAAACCTAATGTATTTACTTCACATACATTAATGGTGGAGGGTATTGAAGATTCGGCATAGCCGAATATATTAATTTTTATGTTGTGCTTCAATGAATGAATGATAAAGGTATCACACATATAAACTTTAAGTTTATTGTTTTTATACGAGACAAATCTGAAAATTCTGACAATTGCAATATTGTTGCAATACAATCTTGTAGAGAGATTTTTGCATTTTAATTTGATATATAAAAGAGGATCTACAATAACAGCTATTAGAAATTATAGTTCCATCATCTAAAAATGCTTAATTTTAACATGTTATTTTAAAAACTAGTACCGCACATTGGTCCTAAAATGATTCTTTGGAAATAATTCTGAACCGTTATATAAGTTAATATTATTTCATATGAATAGAGCTGAGTTGTTTTCGAGCAGAAAGCCCTCCATGGGTATGTTGACTTCTTAAAACTATGACAAAAATTTAATTATGGATTGGGAAAAAAGAAAATTTGGGATGTGCTTATTAAGATTTCTGCAGAAGCTGCCATGACGGCACAGAAGAAAAGACTATCCCATTATTATGGCAATGGGAGAGCATCGAGAGAGTATTTTAGTATCATTCCGTGTTCTTATCTTTGTAACTTCAATTTGCGATAACTCTTCTTTTTCTCTCACGTTAAGGTTGGTTCAATACAGCTCCTAAGCCGTCATTCTTGATAACATATTGTTGATATATTTTTTCTGGACCCAAATGTCTGTAGGACACTAGCTTGGAAACTAATCAACTAGTACTTCTAATAAATCTTTAATCTTAGACTACATTTACGGTTTTTTTTCCACACAAGTGGCAACATTTATACACTGATTAAACCATTTCCTTCCGAAATTATACATTTTTATAATTAAAGTAATCTTGACGGGGTACTTCCGAATGAAGTTAGAGCAAAGATCTGACTTTTTTGTTAAGATCTCAAACTAAAAATACGAAATCTTTTAAAAATAATGCACGCAAGATGTATGTCCTGTCAGACGGTCTTTATAACATATTTTATACTAATTGAGATTACGGGCTTTTCCCTATGGAAAAGTTGAAGATTTTAAATATTCTTATTCATCTTATTCATAAGTTTATATGCTTCATATTGAAATTTTAGATAATTAAAATTATTCGTTTCAATTTTTTATGATTTAAAATTAAATTTTAATTAAAAAGCAAGTTACAGTTGTAGTTTGTCAGACCCGACTATTTAGTACTCTACTCCACATTGTTGGTTTTTAATGGTGAAATTAATGAACTTGAAAAATTAATGATACTGTGAAATAGGTTATGGTGAGTGGGTTCATATGGGAGCTAGAAGAAATTATGGATCGGTCCTCGTTAAATTTCGTACAATAAATGTTGCTTATATTTATTTTAATTTGATCAATTTTTATCGCAATACTAACGTGTATGTGAGATTTAATAACTTTAAAGTGGTATTTTCAAGGAGAGTTGAATGGAGCCTATGAGAAATAATGGACCGATTCTCGTATACTTTAGCACAAGCTTTTAGGATATTACATTATTAAAAAATTTATACCTTGAAAAAATCAATCCTAAGTTACGCTTCTTATTTTCAAATTTAGCTATTTCCCATATATCTCTGCTTTATCGTTGTATATTCATATATATAGGGGATTGGACACCTTTAAATCAAACTAAAACACTAAAGTTGTAATCATTATTATTTAAATACCTTTAACGGCTCTAAAGTTTCTAAAATAATTTCCAAAAAATAGTTTTTGGAAATACCGTCCATACATATTATTAAAAATTATTGGGTAAAATAGAATTTCATACTGGGTCATTGGTAACTTCAGGTATTAATACGCGTACACCATTGTACTGTTTGACTCGATTTAACAATGTCAGTCTGACTGGTAGATTTTCCATCATGTAAACTTTCCTAACAAAATGCAAATGGCAATTTTAAGATATTTTGTTGGATCCAAAGACGCCAACGATGCCTATTGAAATTTGTGCTGATTTGTCTATTATTACAATTAGCCCTCATACAAATGTTCCTCCCGGAATGGGGTTTTAAGATCATAAAAGTTCCAGGTATAAAGCGAGTTTAACAAAATTTGGTACAAATAATTTTTACAATATGATGTTCTTATTTATGTGAGGATCAGTCCATTATTTCTTATAAATCAATTACAACACTCCCTTAAATATATATTTTTGAAGGTATTTAATATCATATGTACTTCGGTATTGTAATGAAAATTGTTCAAATTAAATAAGCAGAAATTTATGTATAAATATTCGATTCACAACTTCATCTATGTCCTGTATAATCAATCACTGAAAAATTTTTTTCCAAAGGCACAAATCCCACATGAATGTAGTATCCTAATAAAATTCTGCACTTTAAGCATTAATTAGCAAATTAATTTATACAAGGGCCGTTCAACAATTTTCGGTCGCTACAAAGTAACAATGTGGTACAGGGTATTATAGTCAGGATTTCTCTTAACAGATATATATATATTGTACCATTTGGAAAAAAATCCAAGTCTAGATTTGTCAGAATTTCATCATTATAAGAAAGATTTTTACTTTCCAAGCTTGTATATGAATTATGCCCCATTGTGCAATGTAATGATTTATAATGTAAAATCGATCCATTACTTTGTTAGTCTCAAATAATTTCCATATTAAAAAAGGCATGGAAATCTCACTCCTTTGAAACTTTCATATATATATATATATATATATATATATATATATATATATATATATATATATATATATATATATATATATATATATATATATATATATATATATATATATATATATATATATATATATATATATATATATATATATATATATATATATATATATATATATATATATATATATCCATATATATATATATATATATATATATATATATATATATATATATATATATAAAATCAGATTACATCCCAGTTACACCTTTTAAGGAACTTTTCCATCTCCACCCATATTAACTGGTAAATAGACTCCACTATATTTTGTTTATATATGAATTCTTGTTGAAAATAGAGTTTTTTTTTAAATCTTTTTTTATTTTATACTTATTGTTCTATTTTTCTGATATACCATTTTCTCCCTCCTCTATATTTATTTATATATATTTTATTTGTGTTCGTTTTTTTTTTTTTTTGCTATTTGTGTACCATAAAAAAGGACACAAAAAATGCAAGAATAAACATGTGTAAAGTGCATTTTTCAGGTAGTTTGTGAAGAGTTTGTAAACACAAAAACCTGGTTTTCTTTATTCTCCTCTATTACAACTCGTACACGTTTTTCCGCATTTTTTCGTTTTTGCTATAAATAAACTGTGATTTTTTTTGAAAATTTCTTTATAAATAAAATAGAAGAGAAAATATAGCCCAACAATTGTAGGAGTATTTTTATTCGCACAATATTTTTTGCAGAAAAAATGGAACACCCTTCAGATGCAATAGTCATTAGATGTGCACCGGTAGTTGTTTCACAACATTTACTTGGAACTTTATAGATTTTTTAAATTGAAGAAAAATACAGGTTAAAGTGGTAGAAAATACCTAAAAAGAATTGATTTAATCAATATCAGCATTATTTTAAATCTGTATTATAAGCAACAAAATCAGCGATATGGGAATGGGAAATAATTGAAGACCAAAATCAAAATTATCAGAACAAATCCAAATGATGTGAATTTCCAATGAAACCCTATAAAGAAAAAAATGGTAATGTAGAAAAACAAATGATTGGACATTCAAATTTTCATTGGAATAGTAGTATCAGAGTGAAAAACGACTTTTGAAATCACCAAACTTAATTGGAGTCAACTAACAGTTTCCTCATCCAGAAAAATTTCTAGTTAGTGGATTGAATTGGAAGAAAATTTTAAAAATTATATAACGCACATGATACACTGTGCGAGTTTTGGTAATAATTCCGTAACTTTTGAACCGGTAAAGATATCTGAATGAGATTTTATATAGACAGAGCTGAAGTTTTTTAACTATTTTCCATGATGCAGGAAATTAAAAAAAATTCCTACTTTACCATACGGAAATGCCCAAAATTTCAACCCGATTAATAATAAACAGGGTTACAAATGGGTTAAAATTTTATTTCGACTTGAATATTTCCAAATCTATAAGAGATAATCTAAGCATATGTAAAAAATTTATTTTCTCTCACTTCATAAATGGATTTTGGTGAATTTTAAAAAAATCGACGTATTCGAGGTGATCAAATTTAGAAGATCACTGTCTACGCCCCTATCTATCGCACCAATACATTAAATAGACTCAATACTAAATTATGATTCTAAAAATACGATACAACTTGATCACGGTATCTTAATGTGAATTCCATGAAACTTTTTTCTTTTTTCTTACTCATGATTTGCCTCGAGCGACTCCGATGCAGGCGACACTGCATGTGCCCAGTCCAGACCATCTATCTCCGGTCTCCGAAATGGTCTCTATTTGCTATAATCCAAAAGATTGTAATGTCGGATGCCCGAGATAAGGAAGTTTCGATCAAAATTCAAATATAGTGAAATATAATCAGATGGCATAATGAGATTTTTCGGCAGTGTGTCCAAAGTCTTCGCATGACAATATGCTGCGGATTTCCAGCAATTTATGGCATTAAGCCTCACTGCGCTGCTCGCAGATGTAGCCGTTATATATGCTGCGGATTTACAGCAATGTGGATAAGATGCAGCACGGTATTCAAAGCCTCTGGAGGACTGATCCGAAGTGCATCGCTGATTCCTATACAAGTTGATCTTTGTACCTTAAAAGTTGATCTACCACATATCTCTTCTTCTTCTAATATACTAGAGTTTAAAGCGAATAATTATAGAAGCGAAATCAAATGATAAAGGAAATGTAAAATTTTTGTATTAACTCATAATGCGATATAACGTTTAAAAATCAAGTCAGACTCCCATGATGTAGAAATTGTTTTAAGGAATGAAGTTTTGAAAAAATGGATTTTTTGTAGCAACATTTATTTACTGATAAAACTCCATGCATTTTTTTAGCAATGACACAAACAATGTTGCACTAATAAAAATTATAAAAATCAGCCAAAACAAGCAGAAAGTAGTAAAGCTAATGCTACATATTTCTGGAAAAAGGTGAAATTCGAAATATTGATTTAAAAAGGCTCAGATTAGAGAAAGTTTTGACGTAGTATTATAAGATTTTTCGATACAAAATTTTACTCAAAATATTCTGTATAATGAGGCCTTTCACACAGTAATAAATTCCAAAAATTCATTATTTTTGAACTGGATGCTAATATTGATCAGGAAAAATCTTTCAAATATATAGTAAAAAATCGACACAATTTCTTGAAAAAAATTTGAAAAATTGATATGTATTAAAGGTTATAAGACTTTAAAAATGTTTAAAATTGAATAAAAAACACAAATTTGGCAAGAGTAAAAAAAAATAATGTCCTAGATATCCTTTTGAGCATCTACCACTCTGCCTGTGGACCTCCAATAGGATCAAAATAATAGTGCCACACTTTTGTGTTAAAATTATGATAAATTTCATACAAATCCATTTAGTCGCTCATAAGTTACAGATTTTTTTTCAAAAAATCGATTCTATCCCATAGTGCAATGTTACTCTTCTAGTTTTGCTGCTGGTATTTCAAGGATGCTAATTGATATACAAATTCCCTTGGTTTCCCCAAATCATATGAAATCATTTTAGTAAATATCCTTTACAGTTCTCAGAATTATTTCAAAATTTATAATGCTGAGGGGTATTGCAGATTCAGTGCAACCGATTATAAGTTTAAGAATTCTTTTTAAATTATTAATAATTTTTTTAGTTAAATATAAATTATGCAACTTTTCGAAAAATAAATCTTTTTAATTGTAAACAAATAAATTTAACATTTAATTTAAATATTTATTTATAGATTCCACTGTAATTAAATATATTTTTATTTAATTTTGATTTTCTGCAAATAATTTTGCTAATTAAATCCTGAATAAAATCTCTATGTCCATAATTGGTTTTCTGTTAAATTTATTTCGTTTGAAAAATTATTGATTTTATTTTAATTTAATAAAAACAAAAAAAACACAAATAAAAAATTTAAGTGTGTGCGGGTGTGTTGTGTATTTACACAACATAATAAGAACTTTGTGCCATTTGAAAATAAAATAAACAAATAAATAAATAAAATTATTATATGACTAAAATAATATTGTTTATAAATATTTAATATGATTTAAAAAAATTGATATTTTTGTCATTTAACGAAATTTCGTACTTAACAACCGCCAAATGATTACAAATAAAAATAATTGGGACATAAACGGCTAAATAATTCCTTTTCATTTTCTTTATTATAGTCCAAATAGGATTTAATTTAAACTAAGGAGTGAGATCGAATAATTCCTAATATATGTGTAGGCATATATGTATTAAAAAGGAAATAATTGAAATCACTAGTGATGGAAATTTAGTTTAGTTTCGGAAACTTTTCCATTAATGTTTTTATAGTGCCTTCTGCCACTTTGCTTGAACGGGTAAGCCATCTACCATACACCTCTTTTGTGCTCTTCAATTCTCTTATAACATGAGACCAATATCAATACACAGGACTTAGCTCCGAACAGTTTGGATGAGCTGCCTCCCTCGGTATTAGTACCACATTATTATTCTCATGTCACTCAATGATAATGACTGCACGCCAGATGAAGTCCAAAATATTAGTGGAAACATTATGAAGTTTTATGACTGGAAGCAGCCTTTTTTGTAAACATTTCTTGATGCTTATTCTGGTATTTATAGAGAGCGTTGTAAAAAATATTGGCTTCTCTTGCTACAACTAATTATTGCTTGTCATACCAAGAGCTTTTAAGAAAATTTTCACTATTTTTTGGGAATTCAATTTTTCATCAGCATTCTTTTGAGCATTAGAAACATAAACTCTTTGACCAAAAAGTTGCGAAAAATCTGCCAAAACATACGTTTCATTATGTATTAAACAGCAAGGATATTTTTTTATAAAACTTGACTTCAATTCCTGTTGTCTGCTTTCGGTCTCCAATTTTTAGCAATGTTCTTTCAGGAAGTTTTTGAACTTTAACCTTTCGTACCAAATACTTGGAGCATTAAGTTTTCTTAACAATTGGGTTGAGAGCTCTTTTGGAAATGCTTTCTATTATTTTGGCTTTAGAAGCATCATGCGGATAATTCTTATGTACAAATAGAGAAAAAAACACAGTGATCCCTAAACGTTTTTTTTTTTTTTTTTGAAATAATTCTATAAATCGAATATTTTTTAACGAAATTTTACGCGGATATTCTTGAGGTGTTTTCCAATTGATTTGGAGAAAGACATATCCTCCGGTATGACGATTTTTTTAAATCGCCATATAGCCTAATAATCTCTACAAAAAATATGCTCACATGTGTGGAATAACTCTTATAGTTTAAGAGATATTTAGACCAAAGTAAAATTTTGAGAATTTTTTGGACAGGTTTTTTTAATTTTTTGAAATTGGTGTGCTCTACTCGGGTCCGAAAAAAATCTAAAATATTGCCTGAATTTTGTACAAAATTCCAAAAAAATCGTGCAAGAACCATACACCTATGTGGATTCAATATATTATTTTATAACAGCAGGATGAGCATTTTACTGAAAAAAAGTGAATTACTTCAGCAAGTTTTCTTCGGATTGAAATTTTTGGTATTTTGAAATGAAAAAAGTGAGAATATTTTTTAAGGCCTACATTAAAGACAACCTTGTTCATATTATATTTAAATTTCATAAAAATATCTTTAATTTTTATAGAATTTATTTAATGTCAAATTTAAAAAAAATTTTACATAAGTTCATCGAAAATAATAATTTTTGATTTTTTCAAAAATTTGTTAAAGATATTTAGTTTAAATAACTCAATACATACAAATTATTATTTTTCAAGTAATTACCTTTCCAACGATACTAAACACTTTTATAAAAATTGTACACTACACTTCAAAAAATAACTGAAACTTGGCTCCTCCCCAGAAATTTGCACATTTCCATGACTTGAAATAATATTGCATAACTCTTAATGAAATCTAAGGTATTTATGGAAAAATTAGGAAAAGCATAAGTATCTAGCTTTTCCCGGGTACAAAGCTAAAAACTTACGTTATTGCATTCTTAAGAAATTCCTTTAAATCTAGCAGTTATGTTCGAAAAGTTATGTTTATAAAAGTTTTAGAAACATTATTTTAAATGCTAAGACTTCATTTGATTTAATAAGAATATTATAGGCCGACTAAAATATTTCTTCTTTTAATTTTGTTTAATTCTTTTTAAAAAGTAATGTGTGTTTATAGGAATAAGCACCAGTTGATTGAAATTGGCTGCTTTATTGCAGAAACCAGCCAAATGAATGAAGAGACATCGCTAATTTCCTTCAGAAAAATATTTAACATTCCGTATATCAGATGCGCAATTATGATTTTTTTTCATTACAAATACCAACTCGGCCTCATACATTTATATTAGTGTAGGGTATGTTTAGTTTAGAATTTAGATAATAACTAAATTATTTATATTTTATACTCAAATTATAAATTTTTATTTCACTAATTTCCTCTATTAGACTTTATTTTATAATTTCGAAAATTTGCAACAAATTTGTTGTCATGTTTTTGTATTACAATTATCCGTATTATGTTTGTAATACAAGTGTTTGTATGTATATTTTATTCATTTGAAAATTTGTTTAATAGAACCAATTAAAAACTGTGTACTGTTTAACAGTAATTTAATTTAAATAAACTTTAGCGCATTTTAAATAAAATAAAGCTTTTGAATTTATTATTATATTTTTAATTAATACTTTATTTATATTTATTTTGTTTTGGTGTTATTACATAATATATAGGATATTGCAGTTTTTTTGATACAAATGAATATTAGAATGATATCACATATTATTAGATATATAACTTAATGAGATGATTTGTTGGTTCTTACGCTCTTAATAGTGTTCAATAGGGAAAAATGATTTCTTTTGAAAATAAATCTAAATCTGTTTGGCTGGATGATTCTACATGAAATTCAACGTATTAATAGCAGAGAAGTAAAGCATTAAAACATTTGTATCCTACTGGTGGAATTTTAAGAGTGCAAATTGGGATTGAATGTCTGAGGTCTTAACTTTTTAACCGCGATTTTTATTTATTTCCAAAAATTGTTTACTGTTTCATCGCTCTTTAAATATATGAGGTATTAAACTTTGCACCCCTGCAAAACTTTTTAAGGCATAAAATTCGATGACTGGTATTATATCTAGAGTGCGATTAAACGAATATGAAAAATTAAAGAATTACAGTACGAGTTACTTATTATTTATTTATTATGTTATTTTGTGTCTTAGAACGACGTTTTGTAAAAAAATTGCGTGAATATATATTGACTCCTATTCGATTCTCACTATTTTGAAGCACTATCAATATAAACGTAGCTCAACAGCAAAAATGAGAAGTGAAAAGAAGGCTCTTTTGTTTTGAACTTTTTTAATATTAAGATAAAGATATATCACATATTGTACATCGTTGGATAGTTTTTAATACTGCCAAGCATCCAATGAAAGTGGACTCTACAGGCTAAAAACCAAAAAAACCCATTTAAAAAAAATTGTTTCCACATTATAAAATTCTGTAAAAATCCATTTAATAAATCAATCATGTTTCCATCGCTTTTAATTGGAATGAAAAGATTACTTTTTATACCCGCCACCACTACAAGCGGTAAAGAGGGTACGTTAACTTTGTTACTTTGTGCGTAACGCTTAGAAGGAATTATCTTAGACCCTATAATTTATAAAAATTCTTGCACTAAATCAAAATCTGAGTTGAATTAGCTATGTCCGTCTATTTATTCGACCATTCGTTTGTTCGTCTGTCTGTTGTTGAGAGGCTCACATGCATCATTATTGGCAAAACTCAATGAAATTTGGTAAGAGGATCTTTTTATGCTCCTATAATGTTTTTTTATTTAAGATCAGCAAAATGTGTTTAGAGTTATAGATTGATATCTGAAGTAACATTTAATTGCAATTCAAAATCTTTTATTATCCATTTATTTCAAAATAGTGAAAACAGTTTTAAAAAATTTTATTTGCAAAAATTTTTGCAAAACATCAGACGCGCGTTACCGTTGAAATTTACAAAATATCGCACAAAAAGAGGAAATAATGTCGCACATTAAGGGTAATAGTAACTAAGAATTTTTTTCTTTCCCTTAAATTCATTCGACTTCTATTATATATTTCGTGGAACTATTATTTATTAAATTTCATGATTGTAAGTTTTAACTTTTTCATCCATAATTTATATAAAATTTATGGACATGTCCTTTGTTAAGCCAAAATAATGCAATTTCATGAAGTTATACGCCGAAAAAGTAAATTATAAAAAGATCGCATGAAACTGTAGTCACAGCAAAGGTTACACTGCAGATGAAATATTTGTGTAGCGTTCACAAAAAAATCAAGTTAACGCCTCTTTAATCATCGTAGTGCTCTTCTGAGATCTTTATAATAAATTTCATGCAGCAAAAATCGATTCTGTCCCAATGTGCATTATATCCAGCAAAATGTTATATTTAAAATATCATTTACTTTAGATCAGTACCCGGCAGAGAATAATTTCCACATTTTTTGCTTGTGTATGTGAGAACTATTCATAATTTTCTCTTAAAGTAAATCGAAAAAATATTTACTTATTTGGTCGTAAAAACTACCCTCGTATAATTTGCTTTCCCTATTTATGCTTACGTGTCCAGTACATTATTATGATACAAACATTTATATTAAATTTATCTGTTTTAAAGTTAATTTTTCGGGAGGTTTATATGGGAATTATAAGAAATTATATAGACCGATTCTTGTTTAATTTTTCACACTGATTTTGGCTTATATTTATCTTAATTTTACTAAATATTTTTCCGGCGTATATGTGAAATTTATGAGTATGAAAATTATATATGGAAGGGTGTTTGTATGAGACCTATGAGAAATAATGGACCGATCCATTATTCCATTTATATTTACGAATTTTACGAACTAAGAATCACGTTCTGGGGGGACATTTATAAAAATATGAATAGATCATAACCAATTTCAATAAACAACGTTCTTGTACCAAAGTAATACGATGTGCCAACCTTCGTTAAGACATCTTCAAAACTGCAATCTGTAATTTGCGAACAAACTTTACATGGACAGTCAGCCGGACGGACGGACATGCTTAAATCGACTCAGGAAGCGATTCTGAGTCGAATGGTATACTTAAAAGTAGGATTATTTTTTCTGTCTGTTACAAACTTCTGCACAAACGCATAACACCCCCACCACCTATGGTGATGTTGGGTATAATGTACGTTTGATAAGGTGAAAAGTACATGGGTTCCACTGACTCTTTGCTCTAAATACATAAATTTGAAGCCTGCTATTCACTTCTCATTATTTTAAGATCATTTCTATAAAATACAATTATCATAGTCTAAATGAAGTAAAGAGAAGTGAATAGAAGGTGGCATTGAAACTTAAATAAAGTATTTTATATTTTTGAAGCCATTTTATCAAGCATTGGAAATAAGCATCAATTACCTATTATATATCATTGATTAGGTAATTTAGTCAAGTTTCTGAAAATTATTTATTTTATATTAAGTTTATTTGTTTTTCCATTAATTAAGTAAAAATCATATTAAACATGGTTGTAAAAACGTTAGTTTTGCTGATTATATAAAAATTAAGTTTTTATTTGTTGTGTTTATATTAATAATAAATTTATTTATTTATTGTCAATATCTGCTTTCAGCATTTAAACCTCCAAAAAAAGCAGTTCGAATGTAATTCAAACTCATTTACAATGCAAAAAAAAGGATAAATATTAATATTAATATCCTTTTTAAATTGAACATCTCTTCAAAAGAATTATTTTGAAAAACACATACATTCACACACTCAAAAAATGTAATGTAAGTTTTAATAATTGTATTCGTAAAGAAAAACAAATTCATTATTTTTTTTATAAATAAAATAATTCTTGAATATTTTATAAATAAATATAATAAAAAAAATTTTATTTCAAACTTTAACTCTTAACATATGCAATTTATAAACCACTTTTGATATTTGGCCAAAAAAATGAAAAAAATGCTGACAAATACATATACATTTTTATACCCTCCCATACCACATGTGGTGAAAATGGTATAGTAATTTTGTCACTCCGTGTGTAACGTAGGATTCATCTCAGATTCCACTATGTATATATATTCTTATCCGATTACCTGTCTGTCTGGCACGCTCACACTCACAATAATTCACAGAGCTCAATGCAATTTATCTAAGTATTTGTTAGATAAAATTGTAACTGAGGCAACCTCTTAGTTCCAGCGAACAATTTTCGTAAACTGTCAATTAGAAATTGACAACTTAAAAAAGATTTTAGCATAACATAAAGTTATATGTGAGTGTGTATAAGGGATACCAAACGGGACAGCTTTTTTTTCAAATCCCGCGATTTGGGGTTTTAAAAATCAAATTCCGGAATCCTGATTTTTTCGGGTTTCGGTAATTTTTAGGATTTTCTATTAAATAATAAAACGCAGCAAATTTAATAAAAATATATTTTCGATATAATTCGGAATTTCCCGCATAATTCGGGATTAATGAGCCCCGAATAATCCCGAGATTTATTTTTTTTCATATCCCGGGATTTCTTAATCCTTAAAAAATACCGGGAATTTCCGGATCGATATTACGAGATTGGCATCCCTAGTGTGTATATACGAAACATAAAGTATTTACTTACATGCATTTGCGTTGGAAGTTTTTGAATATTCGGTATTGCCGAATATAGCACTCATACTTGTTTTTAAACATTCATTCTATATACATGAATATATGTATGTATGAATGCATGTACACATGTATATATGTATGTATGTATGTATGTATGTATGTATGTATGTACGTATGTATGTACTTAAAATAACCATAGAAAAAATTCTATATTTTATATATTTCAATGCAAATTGGCTTTTAAAAGAAAAACATATTTTTATATAAAAAATGCTCAATCTTTTTTTCTATAAAATCAAACAAAACGAGAGTTTTTGTTAAGTGCAAGAAGGCAAAAAATCTATGGCAAATTTTTTCTCACCGCATTTAAAATGAACATTTCACAAAGTGTAGTTTTTTTCTGTACAGAACTAAATTGTAGTAAAAAGAATTATTTTTTATTTCGGGTTTTTGAATATTATTTATTGTGTGTTTAAAGCTGTCATAATAATTTGTTGCAAATTTTCACAATCCACTAGAAATTGGTTGCGAGAAAAAAAGTTTAAAAGAATTTGTTTTGTGGAATTTTCAAATATTTGGAGTATTAAAACAAAATGTTGACACTACATAATGGAATTTAAATTAAAAAATATTGCAATAATAATTGTAGAGATATTGTGTTTTTCCTTTAAATTATATGATCAATCTGCCACTGTTTGTAGTTTATTATTTCGGTCGCATGATCAGTTGTGATATGGTTTTTACGACAAAATAAACGCATAAACTCGCTAAGACTACGCTTAACGTTAATATATTTTCCCAAGTTGTCATAATAGTTTTTATTGTTAAAAATATTCAAAACCTTAAAAATACTCAAAACCAATTCTTCCTTTTTTATTTTAAGTCTTTTACTTTTGGAACATTGCTAAAACAGATAAGATGTGTTTTTTAAAATTTTAATAATTTTTGAAATCCTAAATACCTCAATTTTTACCCGAATTTTGGATCATTCAAATGTTTACTTCTTAGTTTTGTTTCATAAGTTTATTGCAAGATTAAATAATTTCTGGTCCAGGAAATAAACAGTGTTGATTAGTACCAACGCATCACAAGACTATATAAAAATTTAATAATTCAAAATAACGGTGTTTTATATCGTATTTTTCGCTTTTTATTATATCTTTTAAAAAAATCTATTTCTGGTTCCAAACTCTACTATAAAAGGGCAGTTATATCGAAATTAATGAAAAGAGAGCAATTTTTTTTAACGAGCAGAGAAAATATAATTAATAATATTAATTAATTAATTAATTAAATTATAACTGAATTTTTTAAATATCTTGCATATTTGTACAATAAAAAAATAGCAAAAAAACATCAATAAATCTTTAGAGGATGGAAATCCATAGATGACCATCGATACTCTTGTAGTATAAATCATACCACAATAAATAGAAATAAATTTCAATTTTTCACTAAAACTAGTATGGAAAATGATACTTGTATTGGTAATCCACGAAAAGTTACCTCTTACTTAGATCGGCAAATCTTTTCACCGGTAAAACGTTCATAAAACCGCTGTACTTCTTCGCAAATGAGTTTGGATTTGTCTTGTAGAGAAATATATTGTCTGTGCAATCAATAAACAGAAGCTTTTAGAATTTAGGTGACGATGTATACATAGTCAAGTATGGCCTGTAGAGCGATAAAACCAAATTAAATTTCTTTAGCTTCTAGTTAATTTTTTTCTCAGATCATCTAGGCTATTGCTTTCATGATACAAATCATCACCCAGATAATGTGTGAAAAAAATTTTTTCTAAAGAAATTAAATTTTCTTTCATCGCTCTAAAGAACATTAGCTCAGAGTTCACTGAACCATTAGCCAATTCCATTCTAAAGTGTACAGCCCAAGCCTAATGGAGCCTTCCATCTATTTATTTGCGAAAGAAGCATCCCCAATACGGAGTTTTCTTCAAACCTTTTGATCAGTAAATCATTTGGTCATCTCTGCGAGGGTTTTTATTCGTGGATCACAAGTACATATACACTGTTCCATAGAGTTACATCAACGGAGTGTCGAAAGTCATCCATGGATAACCTTCCATCATTGGATTGTTTCTCTTATCTGTATATTGGTTGCTTGTTTTTAAATCACCAAATTAGGAAAGTAATTAAACCATAAACTGAGATGTTATATAACTAAGTATTATGATTTTTTTTAATTTAAAGTTTGACTTTGATAAATTACAATTGAATTGATTTGTACTAATTATAGTTTGTCTGGCAGACTTTTTTTCTTTTCAAGTATTTTTCGAGAGTTTTTATTCTCTGGAACCCGTACTCTTTCACCAACCTCGATAGAAGAAAATTTATAATTTAGTTCTTCTGGGACATCCTGGACTTTAGCAAACGCTACTTGTTGTTGGATCTTCGAGACTATTTTTTACTGTGTATTCAATAACCTATTCGATGTGGGTTTCAAAATACCGTCACTGTCATCATCAATTATCCTTCTGATCTTCAAATTGAGTAAATGAAAATATTCTTTTATTTAGACTTTCTGATTAGTTTGTTAGACCGAATTTAGAATCCCTAAGATTTTTGAGTGTTGGCTTGTTTTAGAACCCATCATGGGTTTTAAATCTTCCTCCTCTCCTCCTCTTTATGTTGTAAATTCTCTCTGTTTTCTAGAAAAACCAGTCGCTAATAATAGAGAGCTGATGACTGTGTGCGACACGCTAGTGGATCACTGTTTACCACTTGTATGAGGGGGAGGGCAGATTTCAATAACATAGAATAGATTTGCAAAATCAGCACAAATCCCAGTGGTTTCGTCTCTGATTAAACGTGTATCCATATGACATTGTCGGGCTAAAATCTGATCAACACGCCACACAGAGATCGTCTCAATGGATTTGCCTTAAATTTAACGTAATGAGATGAATTGGCGGAGTTTTAGGAGCGCAAATTAATTTTTTTGATTCTCATTCAACTTCAGGAACTTCTTAAAAAAAACATTTGCCCCGTTCTTATTAAATGTTTGATTTAGTTAAAAACTTTATGATTTATCGGCAAAAAAAAAGCTCAATATCTCAAGTTAAAAAATTTTATGAATTTTTAGGAAAATTACTTTTCTTGCAGAAAAATATCTTCACTTATTTTCATCTAAATAAAAATTTTCATGAAAACAGATATAAAGTGTATATTTTTCTTAAAAGCTTCATAACGCAGTATATATAAAAAGACCCGCCTAATTTATACACTTTTTTTGATGAAAACTTTAAATTAAACATTGCTTTTTTTCAAATATCCAATAAATTCGGACTCTATAGATTAAAAGTCCCATTTTCGCGATTTTCTTTCACATTTTTTGGGAAGTAAATAAATCAATAATTATTGTAAGCAATTTTATTTTAAGTCACAAGGTGAACATTTTCTCAAAATTTCAGGTAGATATCTTCATCATTTAATATTTTCTTGTAATTCAAACTCTTTTGAAATTTTTTGAATTCATAAAATTAAAAAATGTGGTCGCTTATTTCTAAATAACGGAAACAATTTTAAATATTTTTATTTCAATACATCCAGACATTCAAAAGTTATAGATTTATTAAAAAAAACGTGATGTCGAACAACTTTAACGATTCTAACTTGTTGAATCTTTCCCTATGAATCAATTAAAAACATCCATAAAGAATTAAAAAAATGTTTATTTATGTTATACGATTGTAAGACTTATTACAGTCCCTTAGTAATATTCTCTGTTTAATCAAATATCTTAAAATAAAACCAAGCAATTTAAACCGACTTCACATCGTTCCATAATCATTTTTCCTATTGACGCCAATTTACTCCTCCATAAAACATTATTCTAATTATAAAACTAAAACCTTTCAGCTCCAACACATAACTTATCTCAATTGCTGTAGAGCTTTTAAAATAAATTTTCCAAAAAATTCTCCATTTTATTGTATCGTGTACAATAAAAATATTAATTTATTATTTCCAAACCATTGACACTAAACGCTGTTCACTCTCATCTATTTTCTGCACTATTTTATACTTTTCTCCGTTTTTTCACTTTTTCTGTGTTTTTAACTCAAAAACGGCAGCAGCATTAAAAACTATTTTGTGTATAAATAGAAAGTGACTTTTTTGGGGTTTCACGAGTTGAGGAAAAAAAATTATTATTGTGGGTTTTTCATATAAAATTAGAGGTTGGATGATTTGGGGAAAAAAATATAGTGTTAGGAAGAAGGATGCAATTGTGGCATGTGAATTAGGAGTTAAGTGTGATAAAGTTAGATAAATTTAGTAGAACAATTAAATTTATGTTATCAATTTAGTTTAATACGTGAAATTAATATTTTTTGATTGCATACAAATAAGAAAAAAGAGAGCGAAATAATTTTGTTTATAAAAATGAAATAATGAAAATAAATTTATTAAAATAAAAATTTTAAAAATAAATTTTATATAGAAAAAAAACGATGCAACCAAAATGGACGTTTATCATTGCCGAGTCGTGTAAGCTTCGACTTTTCAATCATTTGAATATTTTGCAAATTCAAATTTTTATCAGCATCAGTGAATTACGCGTCAAGCTGTCGGCTCTTCTAAAAGGTAACTAAACAACCACTTTCAGATTTTTTCACAGTTCGAACAGAACAATATTGCTGATATAGAGACTGAGACCGAAAAATTCTTAACACACGTTTTTTATTAAAACTTTGAATTAACCTTTGTCTGATTAATAGGAGTGACCGGAGAAAAGTGCATACTGAAATTATTAAAAATTTTCGACAAATCCCAGCATGGTCCTACAAAAGGCCTTATGTTTAACTATTTCCAAGACTTGGATCAAGAAGGAATAATAGTTCACGTGATGTTTTAAAACCAAAAAGAAAGCATTTTCAAAAGAGCTTAAAACACGTTAGGAAGCATTCTAGTTATATCAGTGCTGGGAATATTTGGTACGAAAAGTTAAATCTAATGCGGGTTTTAAAACATACAAGGTTTAAGTTTTCCTGAAAAAACGCTGCTAAAAATTAGTAGATAAATTAGAGTATAGAAATTGAAATTATTTAAAAAGAATATTCTCGCTGCATAATGGATGACGAAATATAAATATAATCCGGCAAATTTTTCGCAAGTTTCCTGGTCAATATTTTTTATGCATTCTGATGTTCGAGAGAATGTTGAAGAAAAATTTAGGACCCAAAAGTAGTAAACATTTCCTAAGGAGTTTTTGGTTATGGCAAGCAATATGCAGTTGCTGCAAGGGAAACCAATTATTTGTTTACAACGGACAGGAATGTAGACAAAAGAGGCTGCTTTCATTCGTTCAATTAATTTTTGGCCTAGTTTGGAATACCCTTGAGACCTTAAGTGATATAAGAACAATAATGTGGTATTTTATTTTATTTAATATAATTGCAATAATTCCAATCCAAGATAAAACTGTAAATTTAGGGTTTCCTCTTTTATTGTGTCTCCCATTTCTGGATGACTTTAATCTCAACAATCCAAACGAGCTTTTCAATATCGCATACGCCTACATAATTAATTTTTTTTAATATTGTTGAATCATCTTTAATAGAATACGTCCACCACGAGTACATGCATCAACTATTTCGTTGCCGACTACATTGCACCGTTGTATCGATACCCAGAATAGTATAAACCTGCGGGTGATTATCAGCCTTCTTGGCATCTCTTTACACTCCAAAACCAAGACTGAATTTACATAGTGATCAGTCTGTCCAATGTGTTCAACAAAAAGGACGATATGTTGATTGGTCTACAATTCTTAGGTTAAGAGTGGGTAGTCTTCCCTGTCTTGGTTATAAAAACCACCCTAATCTTCCTCAAGCTCCAGCTTTGATGTTTGAAAGGTAAAAAAGTCTGCTACTAAAATTGAGTATTCTATAAACGCCAATGCGACTACAAGAATCGTATTCCAAGACTGTACAAGAAATCGCTTCCTTCGAATCTTAGCCAAATCGTCGATTAAGATGAAAAGATCTCTGTGTACCAATTTAACCAAGTTCCCTGCCTCCTTAATAGTACATACATGTCTGTATTATTGCAACGCATTCTTTGAACCTTTTGCAAGACCTCTACATAGCATTTTACTTTCATCCTAAGGATATTTGATAAGGATACTTAGGAGACTGTCCCACTGGTCTACCTCGTTGCAAGTATATTTAATATTTACCACCATAAATTCATTTATTCCTTAGCATATGGTTGATTCAGTTTTTCAATGATGAATCCATCTGGAACTGGTCTAAGGATAAGTATATTATATAGTTCAAAGCATTATTTAAAGCACACTCAAATTTAATATACACCGCCAGTGAGTAGGCCTTTTCCTAAGGGGACATTTCTATATGGTGGACTACTTCATGTAATTCATTCTTTAATGGGATTTCTCTTGATGTCTACTTCTTCTGCTTCAACATGGTACCAGCTATGCGTTTCATTGCCTTAAGTAGGAAGGAGAGCTTTGGCTTATTAGCCAAATTTGACTCTGTAATAATTTTCATTTCTGCTAAGTTAACTACTTGTAACTTGCCCCATATTATTCCTTTAAGGTTTCCGAATTTTCCTCAATACTACAAAAATTGTATTTTAATAATTTTAAATAAAAATATCAATTATTATTCAATTAAATATAAAATTCAATTAAAAAATCAATTCATTTCAATCAACTAAATCTATTCATTTTAATAGTTTCTTCCCCATTTCCTTCATCATCAGTTCCCAACTAAACTGAACTTAACAAAGAATTTGTGGTTATATTTCCTCTTTATTTAATGCATCTACATATTTTGTTCCTTGGGGGCAATAAAAAATGGAAGAGAAATAATTTCCTTAACAACAGTCCAATTTATTATGATTTGAATGGTGGCGAATGAAAAACACCTGATGCAACTGCTTCATATCTCGGGTGTATTGTCGTCATAGTGAATCAGTTTTCCATACAATTATTACTTTATTTTATCTTTATCATCGTCATCATCAATTATTATCATTTTCTAAGAATTTTTCCTGTTCTTTTTGTTTTTCCCTGGAAGAATACCGCCAACAAAAATAACAACCGCAGCAGCATCACATCAATCTTGACAATATTATGACATCACATTATACCACCATCAAGGTAAGTAAGAAAAACCTCACTAACGATATATATTTTTTCCTGCTTTATCGTGTCTTTTTAACGATATTTTTCCTTTTGTTCTTTATTTATTTTAACGTTTTTATTTTTCATTTTTGTTTTATTTTTGAAGGCACATCTTGGTTGAATGTATTTATTTATTTATAATATGTGTGTGTATCTGTATGCAAATAGATAAAAGAAATTAAAACTTAATGTTGACAGTTTTAGTGTTGACAACATGATGAATTTATTTCTGGTCTTGCCGCAAGGATGCAAAAGTAAGCAAGTGAACTTTATAGGTATGCATTAGCAGCTCAGTGATTGTGGGCGATGGCTGTCTTGAGACCAACAAAATAATATAATGCCCATTAGAATAGAGCTTTTAAGTTGTGGGAAAATTTTAATTTCTAGTCGATTTTCTTAGGGGAATTGGAATCATGTGTTCCTGTATAATTGAATTTTCTTGACTTCAGTAAAATTTTTCTAATTATTTCTCGCAAAAAAGAAAAAATAATTTATGTTCAAGTGAATTAAACAATTCATAACCCCTACACTACATGATATCTATAATATATACACCGATCGATTCTTCCTGTATCTATTAAAAGACGTGTGTCTGTTCCAAGAATATCATTCCACAAAAGACCGTAGCACAGTGTAATATTTGAAAGGGTGGTTGTGTGGAACCTATGAGAAATAATGAACCGATCCTTAAATAATTGGCCACATCGTTTAAAATTACTATAAGACTTATTTGTGCTCAATTTCCTTAAAATTGCTTTATATTTGAACACTTATGACCTTAACCATTCCAGGAGGAACATTTGTATGGTGGTAGCAATATTTTTCCTGAGTATTACAACTTAAGTACAACGCATTATACCGCAACCACATTTAGTAGTGCAGGGTATAAATATTCAGAATATAGAAACCAGATTGTTTAATTTCAGAGCGTGCAATGTAATGTAATGAATATTCTAAATTCTGGGTAGCTCAAATTTGTGGGTTTAATGATTAGTGATGTGAGATATAATACGAGGTTCGGACCGTTATTTTTTAAAGGTCCATACAACCTCCTTCGAAATAACACTTTGATGCTTTCGTGTTATGATAATATTTGGTCAATTTAAGATAAATATAATAAAAAATCGATATGCGAAATTTTATCGGAGTCGGTCCATTATTTCTTCTAGTTTCACTGCAATTTTTAAAGAGGCTTTTTTTTCGGAATCGGTGTTTAAATTAATGCACGAATAGCTCGTTTTCTGATGCAATTTCTTCAACTTATGCGAATATTTGAATAATGTGAGTCGTGGAGGGTTTTAAAGTTCGCAAAGCCTAATTAAAGCATTCTTTCTCGCATCATAGTATTTTTTGCACACTTAAGCATAAATCGAAAATCAAATTAAATGAGGGTCGTTCGTTAATTTTTCCTAACTAACATTTATAACATCTTGTTCTAAGGTATAATGTAGTCGTTCTTAACGACGACATTATATCTTGTTTTAGTTAACTTTAAAGTAAAGGAAACTCATTTTCAGGGTAATAAACCCTGAAAATAAAATCTGGCTACTTAAAGTAGTATCGATCGTTTTTATAATTAATATGAGTTAAAAGTGTAGCATGCTTTTGGGATGTCTAAAAAAATATATAATTTTTACGATCTGCTTAAACATTAAACGATCGTTCACAATATGTGTCTATAATCACGTGATTGTTGAAACAAATCAAAATGAATGAAAAGATTTCAAAATTGATTTCACACGACTGTAATACTTCGGTAATGCGAAGATTGAAGTTCTTCATAAATGTAAATGTATTTTCAAGATATGGCAATATTGTAAATACATTGATCTATTATTTAACAAAAGTTATTATCTTATGAAGGTATAGCATATCCTATGGCGTAAAGATTTTATGATTCTGTCCCAAACATGATCTACAAATGTCACAAAATGACAAACAAAATAATTTATTTTTGCTTCTTTTTTGAGAAGTTATGAAAGATTTTTGTACCCTCCACCACCACAAGTAGTGAGTGTACAATAAATTACGATCTCTGTGGAGACTCAAAACAGTTTGTCTTTAGATTAATATTTGACACCAAATATGATAACTTTTTTGCAGAAAAAATTATTGCGGCTAAATTATTCCGGAATAAATATTTTTCAATATTAACACGTTTCGCTCTCGGCTGGTGCAGTGGTTCGTAACAAAAATTTATTTTTGTGGGTATAAAGAATGTACTCAGACGTTTTCAAACATGTTATAATATTTATTTTCTTTCTCTTAAACTATTTCTCAA